>DWME01009335.1:0-10989 GCA_018244795.1 Parelbella ahira ahira | reverse complement strand
AAGTACTTTACGGCGTAGGCAGAAACCACGGAGTGTCAAATATTATCTATCCTTGCATAATATACCTATCCTTGCATACGTGTGGTGCTTCTCCTATATTATGAACTAAAGTATCTAATCCTAATTACAGTCCTTTTCATATCTACATTTATGTACGTACATGTTTTGTTGACTACCTTGCTGGTCTAGTAGTTACAAGCGCGAACACTGAGCTAGAATTCCTGAGTTCGTACCTGGGATCAGGCAAATTATTATTGATAATTCTCAGTATTAGCTCGGAATCTGGATTTGAGCCGGACGTATGACAATAGGCTTCCCCTTCCCCCTATTCCACTGGAGATATTATACTCGTACTTCTAAGTATTGAAAAGTAGGAGTAGGTTCTACACTCTGTCTGCACCTTCGTGCAAATAGATACGTGATGTTATGTCAATAAATAAGTAGTAGTATGTTTATTTATTATTTTATGGATATGATTAATTACTACACCTTTCATAATATTCGTGTGTTTAAATTTGATTTTCTGTTATCTTTAAAATTATCTTTGAAATGACCGTGAGGTTACAATATATCTGTATTTACATACTTGCTGATTCTTGATAACTGTGACTTTACATTGATTTTGCTTGACGAAAACAAGACAAAATAATAATACAAAATATAGGTATAACTGAGGATTTGTATTACGGGAGGTTTAGGCATAGTTTGGGTTTATAACGTTAATGATTATTTGGAAGAAAGTTAAAAGACTAGTTTGAGACAACATTGTCTAACCGGAAAAATTTAGTTTTTCTGTGTCTCATATAAGTTTGCTTCACGCTACAGTAATATTTTTGTCATTTGTACTTCACGTAAAAAATCCTACAGATTTTTCGTATTAACGTGATTATAAGCACAATTTCAAATTATTAATAATTATGTAAATTATCCCTTAACAATATAAATGATACATGGATATTCCCTGTTCTATTAAAGAAGAACGTTGTTTACAGGTGGAGTCTGAAAGGCGCGGGAAATATGTGGTGTGCTTCGACCCTCTGGACGGCTCCTCCAATATCGACTGTCTAGTGTCCGTCGGTTCAATCTTTTCCATTTACAAGTAAGAATAATATTTATAAATAACAATATAAGGAACTTGGCGCCTAATACGTAAGGGACTTGGCGCGAACATAATATTATGTAGGTATGTATGTACAATAAATGTAAATTACGCAATATAAAAATAACAGTAAATTACACAGTACAAAAGCACGGTACCTAATCAAAAGTTAGACAACATTTTTTCCAGACCATTTTACTTCTTGTTAGAGAACTTTGACTAACGAATGATATGGTAAGCAATCGGTTGAACAGCAATGTATGTACATACATTAGAAATTTCTAAATACAATTTTCTAATTAAAAAATCTCAAATTGACTTACAATTTTATTAAGAAATTATTCAGCAACAAATAATTATTTATTTATGCATATTACATAAAAGTAGATTTAGCTAGATCGATAAATACGTAGGTATAACACACATGCGACCGAATGGAACAACGAATGAACGAAATCGCACGTAGCCAACGTTACAACAATATACGAATACAATTTATATAAAAACGCTCCATTACATTTAATTTTGAATTTGTATTAACAGCTATTGAAAGTTTGTATTAAAAGCCATAAAATATAATATTAAGCCGCAAATGGTAGATATGGAAATTTAATAAAAATATCAACAAATAAGTACCTAATGTCAAGATATTTTTTTTATTTATTTTTTATTACACCATTAAATACAGATAAAAATGGGCTTATGCTAATATCATTTAAATGCCATACTCAGAAAGACCTCAGACGGAGAACCGATTGAGGCTGACGCATTACGACCTGGTAGAGAACTGGTGGCAGCCGGCTACGCGCTGTACGGCTCCGCCACAATGCTGGTGCTGGCCATCGGGAAAGGCAAGGGCGTGAACGGTTTCATGTACGATCCGTCCATTGGCGAGTTCATTCTCACCGACCCTAACATGAGGATACCGGAGAAGGGCAAGATTTACTCAATTAATGAAGGTAATCAGACATAGAAATATTTTCAGCGTACGTCTCTACTTGATTCTGGAGCTCTAAGTTCAAAGCCAGGCCTATCGTTAGATAGATAAAATGCTCTAAATTCTGCTTTTACTTGTTCCATATATGGAGTCAAAAATGTAGGTGGTATCTATGAATTGAATATTTATTAAAAATTTTACTATATTAGACATGGTCTATCAATAGATAGACAAGAGACCATGATTAGATACCAAACTATGACTAGAGACAAAATTTAAAAAAAAACGTTTGTCCGTCTGCCAGTTTGTCTCCTATATCATGCAAAAACTTTATTAGTAAAAATTCGTTTAAGTGTCAGGATTCTGCTGGCGAACTTTCGACAGTCCTTTCTTTTTAATAGCCATAAGCTTGTTTGGCTACCATCTCACCTATTGCTAAGCGAGATATAGTCTACTATAGCATGCTTGTCTAGAAGTGTCTGTTCGCTCGTCTTAAACATTTATATATTGTAACGTGTTTTGAAATTACCAGGTTATGCGTCAGAGTGGGAGACTGGCTTGAAGAGCTATATAGAAGAGAAAAAGCAGCCGAAGACTGGCAAGGCGTATGGTGCTCGTTACGTGGGGTCCATGGTGGCGGATGTGCATCGCACCATCAAGTATGGTGGCATCTTCCTCTACCCATCCACCGCCTCCGCGCCTAAGGGGAAGGTAATTACCCAGAGGTGTTTCTTAATTAGCTAATGATCCCGACTGCTGAGTCAAGGGCCATGACTTCGATTTCCAGCCAGGTTTCATATATGTATAACGAGCATAAGCTTACGTTCGTATCTTATCTTGGTGTATAAATCAGTAATGTCTAATCTGAATTAAGTAGGTATAATCTATAAGACAATATTTTGATTTGATCTGATATCATCAATTATCTGAGAATTATATCACAAATTGAGCTTAGTTGACTTTCACATGGTACAGTTTGAAGACGTCCCAAATAATAAATATTATTATTCATTGATCAGATACATTTGGCTTACTCACTTCGCTTCTTAACAAGAGTATTTTCCTAAGGGTGCGTGATGACTCTTAATTAAATTTCATTACAATATTATAAACCTCTAAGTATGCAACAAGCGGATATACTTTCAAATCATTCAATCATACGAATAGTTCTAACCATTTCCACAGCTACGTCTTCTATACGAGTGCAACCCCATGTCGTTCATCGTGACGGAAGCAGGAGGCCTGGCCTCCAACGGCAAAATCCCCATCCTGGACATCGTGCCCTCGACCATCCACGAGCGGTCCCCCTGCTACCTCGGCTCGAAGCACGACGTTAACGAATTGTTGCAATTCTTGAAGTAATTGAAATGTGTAAATATCAATAAAAATCTAGTCTAACATTATAAATACCAGTTTTGATTTAATGTAAAAAAATCACCGAGACGCGTTTGACTAGTTTTCATATAACCACGCCACAAGGTCTCCTAGTATAAATATGCAGTATAACTAACATAATCAAAAATAAAATGGGGGAAAAACATCACTCACATCAAAATAATCATGACTATCTCCTACTTTTCATACATATTTCTTAAATTTCAAATATTAATGAAGTTTCTCTTTCTTTCTCTTTTCGTACATACTACTTTTCATACATATTTCTTAAATTTCAAATATTAATGAAGTTTCTCTTTCTTTCTCTTTTCGTAAAATTTGTATAGAATATTTTGAGACAAATCTATTATCATTACTCTCTATATTTTCTCTTCCAACTCCAAAAAATATTAATGCACACTAGTGGAGGAAGTCATCTTTACTCATTTTTAAGTATGGAATGTTGTATTGATTGTATATTTAAGTAAATCGGCAATATTTTTACGTGAGCAGAATAGCTTATGAGCATATAAGTCACAGGTGGATTGGATAGGTCTGTAGTAATAGTAATTTTAATGTCAGTGCAGCTTACATTCAGTTGTTAATAAGACTGAACCGACCGAACGTTGCTCAATTACAGGAACACACATAGATTTTATTTTTTAAATAAAAGTACATGGTGTGTGTATAAAAATGCTCAATCGCTTTCAACAGAGTTTAACAAATAAAAATCAAAATGTAACTCTTTTCATATTGTATTAACACTATAAGGGCAATATTACACAGCATTTTGTGAATACAGAAAACGAATTCGCTTATAAATATGTCATAATATCTATTGAAATATTTGTTTTACATATACATAATATACCATGTTTTAAGACACAATTGTTATAAGAATTTTTTTAACTATAATGCCTATAATAATACTATTTGAGTGTCTTATTCAGAGACCACAGCATGAACTAAATCTTGTTACAGAGTAACAGAATAAATGGGGCCCCAAAGCAGTAAAAACCATAGTCAAAACCATAGGGCATATTAAAAAGGATATAAAACTAGTCGGCACTCTAAGAAACTGTACATATAAACTAATATTGTAATAATTAATAATTTATCATTAGTCACCTATCATTGTTAGTCGAAGGCTCAGGGCTAGTTTTCTCCAATTCAGTATTTACGTTCTTGTATAAAAAATAACGCTCCTTTACATATACACACACATAAGTTAAGTATATTACTTAAGTTTATATAAACAACCAGTGACGTGTCTCACCGTACAACTTGAAATATATCTTATCTTCAGTTCTCAAGTCTTGTGTTTTTATAATGTACATGAATGAGATCACCATCTTGTATTTTTACTTCATTCTGGACAGCAAATGTTGCTTTTTTGTTCTTTTGACCCTTTTATCACTGCACTGTTGGTATATGAGCAATTTTGGTTGCAACAGCCGATTTAGAATTTGACTATTTCCCAACAGTATTTAACGTGTCCTTCATAATTTATGCGGACCAAATAATAATTTAACACGAGAAGCTTCTAAATCTATAAAATCTTGAATATTTAGAAACATGTAAGAATAAAGATCCATTAGAATAACATTTTTGTATAGTTCATGGAAATCTTTAGTCCCTGTCTTTAGAATATTCTAGATGTTAGCTTTAGAAGCCTCTTCAGTAAGCCTATACTACACTTTGCGCTTTACATATATGGACGATAGATATTACACAGTAACACGAGACCAAAAAATAAAAATAAAATGCAGTTCTAGAAATAATATCTGTTGACGGTTCTCTATGGAGCTACTTGACCCACAGCACTTTACTGCAGTCAAGGATGGGCTTGCGTTATGCCGTCAGCGCCACGAACTGGTGGAACACGTCCAAGATGTGGGGGTCCAGGTCTTGCGTGAAGAGGAGCGTTTCTAGAGTACTGCTGTACTTCTGCACCTGTTCGTGATGCTGGAAAACGAATTTTGATTGTAAATTATTAGGAGGGCTGCGAGAACACATATTATAAATTTATTTTATAGGCAGCAGTTTTGTATTGCCGTGTTCCAGATAAGGGCCACCGGGATTTCACTAGGATTGTTATTGTTTGATATTAAAAGTAAATGAATAATTAATGTAATGTAACAATAATATTTTTCTATTGTAATATAATTTAATTACGCTCTAATTGAACATCTCGGCTAGTAGTTCACTTGTTTGGTACGAGCTAGGTTTACCTTGTTCTGTCCACAATACCATTTATAATTTAAAAGTTTTTCTTTCCCTTTGAGCTTCATAAAAGGCATGATAGAATTAGGAATGCACAATGACCGAATTTAACACAGTAGAAGGATAGATTTATCTATTGTATTTTATTTTAAAAATAATTTAGTAGGTAAAAATTGGGATGCAAATTTAAATACAAAAAAAAATGCTTTTATAATTAAAGATTTCTGCACCCCTGTTTCAAACAAGATATCGTGTACAGCTACTAGGATCAAAAGGTGGGTGTAGAAAGGGTGTCAGTGCAGTGTGACATGCAAGCGGCAGCCGTTAAGAAAAGTGTCAGGGGGGTAATGTTGGATCGGAGGGGAGGCGCACGTACCGCGAGGAAGACCTGCCGCAGGCGGCCGAGCGTGCCGCGGTACCAGTGCGTGAGCGGGTCGCGCGCGTCCGTGTCGGCGCGCACCAGGTGCTCCGACAGGATCATGATGAAGCGCTGGAACACGATCAGGAACAGCCGCTTCTGGTCCGTGTGCGCCAGCTCCAGCCGCTCCTCCATGCGCTCCACCGCCTGCCGTCGGTCACACGCTATACACACGCTATGTTAGTGCGAGCGACCACTACCCCTCTCGCTCCCCCGGCAACTACATCACCGACTACTATTCCAGTACCTACTGATCTCCTCTGTCCCCTCCACTTTGCCGGCGTCTTTTTACTGAGTAACATGTAAGCATTGCAATGATTTAAGTGGGAGCTACCTTCAATAATTTTAATAATTTAATTATATTGTCCTTGCGGAAGAAATAAAAAAATATAATTATATCATCGGTAAGACAGATAAGAGTTCAATAAATTTACTATCTCTTGGTAACCCACCCCTCTTCTTTTAACAGCCACAACCCCTTGTAAGCATCATTGCGCACGAGTCTTTCCAATAATTGCGAAAATCCTGAAACACTTGATCACATTGTTCGAATGTGGATTGGAAGTATTATTTAAATAAAAATATTCATTTTCAAAATCCAAAGTACCTCCTCCGTAGGTTTGTCCTGGTCCTTTTTCTTCTTGCTGCCGCTCTCGTCTTCGGAGTCCGAGCTGCTGGAGTCGGCCCTTGCTAGAGCCTCTCTCGCTTCTTGTAATTCAGCACCTGTAATTAGGCAAAAAAGAGAAGTTATTAAAATTTTATAAAATTAAAGGTCAGTATTAAGATCTAGACAAAACAAACGAAAAGCATTTGATTCTACAAATAGAGAATTACCTGTTTTATCCATGAACATGTTAAGTATTTTATGCGTAACTTCAGCAAAACATTGCAAAAAAATTCAATTTAGGTTTGAAACAATCGAAGAGCGTTCAGAAATTATTAACTGTACTAATAGACCTAATTATGTAGTAGTTACTAAACTAGGTATAATAATCTGGAACCTGTGATTTACCCGCCCTTATTTCAGTCAGCATTTAAGGAAACAAAAATTTTTACAGTTATGGAAACTTACTCAATTTGGAGACGTGCTTGTTCATCTTGTCGATGGTGAGGTGGAGGATCTCCCACAGGGTGGAGTGCGTGAAGTACTGGGACATCTCCTTGGAGAAGAGCCAGGTGGCGACCGCGCTGCACTCCACGATCTGCGTCTTCAGCATCTTGTCGACGAGCACGCACACCATTTGCGGGTGCCGTTGCCACAGCTCCCACACGTTGCGCAGCACGCAGATCTGAGCCTCCTCCGACTCCGCCAGGATCTGTTCCCGGAAATCTATTAGTTGCTTTATTGATAAGAAAGTAGCAAGGGAGCAGGCCAGCAGTCATTTGTACCCATTGTTATCTTAGAATCAAACTCAGGAAGTTTCTAGAAATACGACTATCGGTTCACGAAGAAAATCCTAAAGATAGAATTGTCATACATAAACCTACTAATGAATAGGCTGCAGTCACAAGTGCCCGCTATAATCTATAGCTAACCTCTGAGGAACATTCTAGAAATGCGTCTGTGAGGCAGTTCAGTTTGCATTAGACCTGGAAATGTGATTTGAAAAACCTACCTAATAATACAGAATGACGAACTGCACACATACATGTTTTACATTAAAATTATAATTCTTAAATTTTTTCCGTAATAACATAATCGCTCTATGAAAATACTTGTATCTCTACCAGGAAAATCATCGGATATGTTAACTCTCGAACGATCGGTTAATGTTAAAAATATCAGTCTATCCACCTTAAAAACGTAGTGGAACTTGGAAATGGCCGCAAAGCTGTGCGAGATGCTCTTGCTGCCCAAATTGAGAAGGGTTTGCACGAACACGTCTATCTTCAACGGGTTGTATGCGGCCGTGTGAGCGGTGGACTGTTCACCCTCGCGCAAGGGGTTGGGCAGCTCACGGAGAACATTGAGCGCCTCTTCTGGTGTACACTTGTTGCGGACGCAGACAACGAGTTGATGGGCCGCTTCCGTGCCTGGTAAAGATGCTGGAGATGGAACAAATTAACTATTTCATTAACCCTTCTTTTTGTTTATCTTTCGTTATAGATTTCGGAGATCTCTGAAGATATCTGGGTTTCTTTTTTTCAGAGGAGATGATTTCACCTCCTTCTTTCATTCTAACTTCGTTCGTTAAGCCTTTCTTTCAATGATTACATTAAAGTCATTAATTAGTTAAACCTTCCGCTATAGAAGGTGTATAGACACAATAAACCGTTCAGCTTTCAAAAATTCAATAAAAACGTGCATTTACATTACATATATACTTAATTAAACAATGCAAGTACAAATGTACAAACAGATAACACTTGTCTTGGTATTGTTAAGGCGTTGTCCAATTCAATAATGTACAATATACATGCATACATACAGCGGTAAAGCCGACGCTCAAATAATCCTACGGGTTCTACAATTTGAAAGAACACATAGGAACTATTTAGACTAGCTGAAAAGAACGAAACATTTCTATAAAGTCCACCTTTACATTTCAAATGTTTCACGGCAAGAGCACGGTCGAGCATCGTTACAAAAGTAATGAAGCACAAAAATAGACTGTATTGAAACATGCAAAAGTTCTATTTTACATACGATCAAAATTTGCTCTGCTCGAGCCGCGCCGGTACAAAAGATTAAGACTAGGCGTACGCGCTCACATTATGCGACATTTACCCGCGCAAAAAAATATCACAAAAACGCAATCAATGCAATTAGCAGAGATGGTAATTTCGATAAGGAGATTGTCGGTGGGCGAGTGGAAACCGCGGTGGAGGTAGACGCAGCGAACAATACAGCAGCGGACGGTATGTTGCGTAAATTTACCGCCAACACAGACAGACGCTGCCTCTTGAGAACCGAGGGAATGAGTTTTATACTAAATCACAAATAGCTTTTTATTCAGCTCACGATAATCATGTAACAGACCCATTAAATGACTCGTTTATCAATGTGACTCTAGTATACTCACTCGTATTATATATACACGGTACTAAAATATATGTATGTTCACGTAAGGGAAGACGTCATGAAGTTACATAAAAACCTTGAACTTCGCTACAATGTTTTCAAGGAGTGTGCAATCTAGCAACGACATAAATTTAATTAGCGATTTAAATTATTGAATGAAGAGTATGTTGTTGATTATGTATACGACGATAATGCTAATTATAACGACGATAGTGACAATTATAACGACAATAATGATAATTATAACGACGACAAAAATAATAATTATGATGACGATGGTCATTCTAATGATGGACAACTTGATAAATAATTTACTACACCGACTACGTCCGTATAAGAGCGACTGTTTCGTCTAAGGAAAGCACACAAATCCCAGTCCATTCGTGCGTGACGTTCTCAACGCGGTCGTCTTCAATCAATCAAAACAATACAAAGCTAACGATGTATCGTTTAATGCGATACTCGAATCCAATAATCGATTGCAAGTGGACGTGTTAGAGTCGATAATCGATAAACGATAGTTAATAAGTATGTAAATGTAACAACAAGAAAACAGTCTGCACAGTAAGTAATGGATCTATTTTTCTTGCTGTGTGTTCTTTAAGCGGATGTTTATTCGATTTCAACCTGGCAGTCACATATATATAATAAATACTTTAGAGGACTTAGTAAATAATTTTACGACTAAATTGTTGGAAATCGAAAAAAAATAATGTAGTAACGCAGTGTAAGCAAAGCTGGTTAGGATTTTACATGAAATTACAAAGTCATCGGATGCAACATTCGTCACTAAACTTTTCTTGATTTCTCTCATACCCTTTTTGTTAATGATATAAAGCATATCCATATATCCAGCTTACACTCGAATAGTTAAACTCATGGATTTAATAATACATCGTAATTAATGACAACAATGTCCACGCGACTTCAATTATGATTTGTTGAAAGAATTTAATTCGGATTTCTAAACGCTAATACAATTATTCATTACGTATAATTAGTGATAAATGAGAAGATGACACAACATTTTTGGACTGTAGAAATTAATAATCCTAAAGCGAGACCAGATAGAGACTTGGTGTACGGTTAAATATTCATCCGGTAACGTGATAAATGATCTTGATGTTTGCAAAATATTGCTCTGAGAATGAAAAGGATTAAGGA
Organism: Parelbella ahira ahira; assembly: GCA_018244795.1. Taxonomy (NCBI): domain Eukaryota; kingdom Metazoa; phylum Arthropoda; class Insecta; order Lepidoptera; family Hesperiidae; genus Parelbella; species Parelbella ahira. The sequence goes on along the minus strand of DWME01009335.1, from coordinate 752 downwards.
TCATTAGCCTTGATCCGTCTCGTTCTGAGAGGGAGCCCATTTTGAAAATAACAATTAATATAACATTACAAGTATACAAGAAGCGGAAGATAATTAATATCGTTCATACCACTACATAAGAAACATTACACCTACTCCTTAGGTCCTACGAACACAGACGTGGTGTTATGCTTTTACTTTTCTACGGTTACTGACGCACCAAAAAATCAAAATATACGGATTCTATCTTAATTACATATTTAAATATTAACGTAGAAAATTCGCATCAAGTCAATAAAAATATCGCACTAAATGTATTCCACAATCGTTTCTTAAAACTGACATATCCAGGTGTAAACATGGATAAGTAACAACATTTTAAAAGTAGCAAAAAGTCACATAACGGTGTTGTTGCACCCGACACCCTCTTGAAACTCCTTCCCTGACAGCACCACGCCGTTCGCCGCGGTGGGGTGGCACGGAGAACAAAGCGACCGTCAACAACGCCGCAGTCCGCGTCGTATTGCGGCGCGCGCGCACGTGTCACGTTACAAATTTCGTGCTATACATGTTTGAAATACGAACTGTCGTGCAGTGAGCCCCCGGCACGAAGATGCGCGCTATTATCAAATGGGTTTTCTTCGCTCTAATTGTGAGTACGAGTTCTAACACAAAACAATGCTCGCTCGCATGTCACACTCATTGTTATGCGAGTTATCACCGCTCTTACTGAACGTACTTGTTTTTCACATTTTCCTTCTTTCTTTTAGTTC
>DWME01009334.1:0-10989 GCA_018244795.1 Parelbella ahira ahira | reverse complement strand
ACATCACGCCTGTAATCCCCAAAGCGGTAGCCAGAAGAGCGTAATACACTCTCACGTTTCATCAGTTACGTTTAAGTCCCATGGAATAGGTGGTGAGCCTATTGCCATACACCGGGCCCAGATCCAGACTTAGAATCACTTTTAGATATTCTAAATTAGAAGAAACCAATAGTACCCGACCCGGGATTTAAACCCAGGACATTCTGATCGGCAGTCGCGGCTAGTCAGCCGCTACTGCCGCCGATCTTGTAGTCTACAAGGCAGTCAACCTAATTACTTTTAATGATCTTATGCTTAATGCTCTTCAATGCCATAAAAACATTAAATTTATGAGATTTTACTTATCCAAGTCTTATAGTACTGCAAAAGTTGTTCACCAAGCCGCATATAGCAAATATAATAACATGTCCTACAATTATTATTCTCCTCGAGAAGACTTCTACTTGTCTGCTTGTATATTAGTTAATAACTGTGTCGCAAATCATTGTGCTGGTAGTCGTTATTACATTTGTATCCTAACAGTCTAACTAAATAATTGGTTGTGAATTCTTTTTATATTTACCTGAACATCTACAAAGATTCGACAGTCTGTTCGCGTTCTGGTACGAGGAATGACGCCACGAGCGCGCCGATAGCCCATCAAACAGCATTACCATTGTTTTTGTACGATCCGAAGAACTCGTAATTAATATCAAATTTCAAAATAAGGTAAGTTTCAATTTTATTTACAAAAAGGTTTCCATTTTTTGAGATTTTGTATGAAGAATGTCTGAACGTCACTGGTTAGCAAATTGCATTTTACAAAGGGATATGGCGAGTTTTAGCGATATTACAAGTATTATTGTTGCTGGTGTACTATCACGCCAGGGCCCATACAGATTAGGCAGAGGGTACCGAGCGCAAAGTATTTCTATCTTAACAAACTTGAAGTTCTTCCTCTACATTTTGTTTGACCGTCAACGCCATTAATGTAAAACAGTGCACTACATACGTAATTAGTGCGAAACTTCGTACATGGAATCCTTATTATAAACAGGATATATTGCAGTAACAACGACTATGATGAGAGTAATTAATTTAATTAAAGCAGGTTAAGTCATCAACGATAGAGACATTTCGTAGTCAGTGTACTCTGCCTGCACCGTAAAGGACTTGGCATGAAGATAATAATAATAAACACAGTACCTAATAACATTATTTGTAATGCTGATGTGAATGTAAAAGCGATACTTTCCAAGCTTAATCGATATTAAAAGTGAATGAAAAAAAAAGAAGTCACGATGCGATCAAATTTATATGGTCTGGACGTAAATAAATGTATTCAAGACAGAGTACAATACATTCTCGTGTACATCAATTATTCTTGTCAATGGGTTAAACACATTGAAATTCTGCGTGACCACTGGCCGAGCAAATTCAAAACAATAGAATCAGCAAGTTTGTAGCCGGGATCAGGAAATTCCCACTAAAATAGCCACGTATGTAGATACATGGTTCGGACGTGTTGATGTTGTCTATAACGCTGTCCTTGAGTATGAAATGAAAGAATATTTTTTTATTAAACTCACCAGTCTTGGATGATAAATTGAATGTTTAAGGCCTAAAGGATTTTTATATTGAGTGTACCAGCTTTATATTTAATTTCACCGCCTTCTTATTAGGCATTAATATGTAAATAATAAATTACATGTTTCTAAAACATGATCTACGATCTTTTTTATCTAGTATAACAAAATTCGTTATAAAACAAAAATTATATTTTAAAATACCTTTTTGTATAAATTAATTTTGTTGATATATCAAGGTGGATTTATAGGTACATGGAGTCCCAAAGTTTATACAGTAATTTTGTATTAGAATATTTCACGATAGTACCTTTAAGAGTTATAAGTTTTTTTCAGTAACATAAGTATATTTTGAATTGTATCCACACTGATATTAGTTACAAGCTTTTATACGTACATTATATCGAATATTTTAACAACATTTTAAAAATAACCATGCGAAACTCTTCATAAACCAATCTAAGCAACATAGAATCAAAGTGAAACCATCTCAAGACAAACCTTCAAACACAGAAGGTGCTTATAATCCGACTGTAATATACCCCGTCAAAAACACAACACCTTAGACTTGCCGCTTCCTTTCGCATCCCCTCTCACCGAAGCCCTCTTCTGATACACCCCCGGCTCCCGCTCCCCAACTACTTCCTTTGTATAATTAGGCAGCTAATAAGTTCCTCTGAGAAATATCCAGTGAACTGAGCGGGACCTCTGAATGAACCTGTCGATACTGATTACGTTCTGCGCCATGCGATCCGTCGGGAGACGTACGTCTTCTAACCAATGGTAGTATTTCAAATGCTCTTTTCGCTCCGATACGCTTTAATGCGATTAACTTGTTAGCTCTTGGGCTATTTGACTCGTATGCTCTTTGCGCTTTGAGCGTTGAGAGAGCTACTTCGTATTCATTGGTTATTTTAAAGTTAGAGAAGTTTAAAATTTAAATATGAACTTACGTTTTAAGCAAGCTTAGGTATGTACTATGTGGTGAGAATATCGATGCTTCAAAAAGATCGCTATTTATTAGTAACATGTGAGAGAAATTTGGAGACGAAAAAGGAAGAGTGTTTAAATTATTCACTCTTATGCCCTCCACAAATCTCAATCCAAATTCAATTTCTTATTCCTCCATCGATCAACGTAACTAACACGTCACAAAATAAGTAACGGCCGTAGTTCTCCATTCAGCATAGGGTGAATAGCTAATAAACTGAACGAAAACAATATTCGTCGACCAATATTAGGGAGTGATAAGTCTATATCAATATTATTTCCTTGCCCACTTCCCGAGATGAGTAAACTCTACTAATGACGGATAGCAAAATAGATAGAGAGAGAATAGGGGAGAAATCCGTCCCCGATTTAATGCACTGGTCAATTTGGCAGTACATTATCGTACATAAATAATCGCTTTCTATTGTTGTTACATAGAATTGAGAAGTAAAGTGACATCGAATAACATTTTAAGGGATATTGATTTTCAACCGTTTGACATTTTGCGACCTTATGTTGACACTTGTGTGATATTAAAATTTACTAAGTATTTCTGGTCCTTTATTTTTTACTTACAATTGATAATGGTTGCTTCACATAAATATTTAAAATTCAAATTCGAATATATAAACACACGTACGCAAGTCATTGTCACAAGACAATAATACAAGCATTATTACATGAACTTGTAAGAAGCATTCGAATCTCACGAGTTTCCATTTACCTACATATGTATCCATCTACTCGTATGTTCCATCTATGTATCTCTTGTAATCTCCTTATAATTGTATCCACATACTTATCAATCTATTTATCCATCTAAGTGACACCATGCATAATTTACTACTGTCTTGTTACAGACGACCGTGTTCTATAGAATACATTGCACGCAAATGACCGCGTATGACCCCTGAACTACATCAATAAGATTTGCTCTACGGTGACATACAAGGCAAAATCTGTGTCCGCAAACAATACCGCCGATGCGTGGCAGGCGTCACACACACTCGGGTTCAATTTCTCATACATATTCAAAGCACTGGGGGACGAACCTTCAGGGCGGCTCTAATGAACCTTTTGAGGGTTCATATACATTTGTAACATAGATTAAAACAATATGACAGAATCGTTTCACTCGCTATCAACGGATCCGGCAGTCGGTGCAGCTATTTATATAAAGTTTGATGCACACTTTACAATGTCAGAAATGACCGCATGTGTACGTATCACATGTATATTCATAACACCAAAAGCTATCCTGGGAATAGAACAGTTTAGATGATTGTACCTATTATCTTTAGAATGGTATTTGTTTTTTCTTTTGTTTATTTCTTCTGTACCTTCTTATATTTGTTCTTGTAGATATATCTGAAAAATTCGAAAGATCGATCTGGCCATGCCTAGTGTGTTAGTTATGTTAAGAGGCTTTGCTTTGATACATCGAAGAGATAGGTATATGAATTCTATTATTTTGTCTAATAATCTCATTGTGCATGGACATTCGAAGCTCATTGACAATCGAAATAAATATAGAAGAACATAATGTAAGCAAACGGAAAATTAGATTCTCCATTTCATTCATATAAGAGGTTATCTACAGTCTCAATCTCGCACCGTTTTTCCGCTTCGAAAAGCGAGGCGGAGAAAGAAAATGCAGGGGTGGCGAGGCGAGTAATATGTGACGATATTGCTGAGGCCGAATTTCCATGTTGTAGGTCTATTTCGCTATGTTAAATATAAATTGTTTCCCGACTTCGTAGGTCTAAGTGTCTATGCGATATATAAATTCTTTTTTATCAACATCATGTTATTCGTATGTCTTATTCTATACAGTTACAAGCGAAGGACACACGTATTAGTACCAGAAAGACATAATTTTACTATTTCACAATTTATATGTAATACACAGAATATTAACTAAAATGTGGCATTGTACTACACTCCTCTGCTAACCCCCGCGGGAATACAGGCGTGACGTTATGTTATTTATATGAAGCTCATCAAAACCCAATAAAAACAAAAACCAAACGAACGACGCTACAAACCACAAGCGCGACAGGTATATTTATACATCGGATACAGTTTTCAGCTGAAACTGTCACATATTTAAATCATTCCGGCGAACGCGTCGATGTGAAACAGCCCAATCGGAAATGCGTGGAATATTTGCGTATAACGCGCCATTGCTTCTGTTATTGGAAGTCAACACAGATAATTTGTCAATTTGACTTATGTACATGAACTTGCTGTGTGGATTTGTTGAAATATATCTAACTTCTGCTCGGAAATGTACAAACATGTCCTTTAATATTAAAGTGTAGACAATACAATAGAAATGTTTAATAACAGCTTGGTTGTAACAGACATGAATAAACGCAGTATTCATTGCATGAATTTATGTGAAATGCTGCTAAAGTATTCTGGCACTCAATAGTGCAATTACGTTGAAAAATTGTTTAGCAATGGAGAGCCTTTTTCCTGAAGAATTCACTTAAAATTTAATTCCACGAAAGTATACAGCTCTGCTTTCTCGCCCGCCGAGTCACCTGGGGACGCGTTTAAATTGAAATTTTCATTCCTTTTACAAAACAAGCCACTTTCGCCCTTGTTGCCGACGCCAATTTACATGCTCAATTTCTTTACTTTTTTAAGAAACGTATAAGCTCTTGAAACGGCTAGTAATCTGTTTTGATTGTTCTGTAATATATTTTTCAATAGGAAATAGTTTAAAGGTACGTACCTCAATAGTAGTTTTTCCGGATTCCTGCCATTTCATAAGATGTTCGCCCTTGAGAGACCATCCAGGGGCATAACTGATAAGCCCCCCAGCCGCCGTCGCGTTGCCCGCCGCGCGGCTCCCTGCGGCCTCGTTCTGCTCAGTTTTTGACTTCTTGGGGCTAGTCGGAAGCCGGAAAAAGCTCCGTCCGTGAATCTTACAACTTTTCGAGGGGGAGAAGAAAAATGAGCTCTTTTTCGGCGACTTCTCTTGCTCCTCGCTTGATTTAGACACAGACGCGACTGATTCTTCAACCTGAGCATCTTGAATATCAACCGATTGTTCAGTTACATTGCTCCCGCTCGGCTTGGGTCCCGAATTCTCGTCAGCCACAAAAAGCAATGTACGTTGTACAAACGGTGTTGCCTTGTTGTAAAACTCATATGGTTCAGGAACTTTGAAAGTGGCCGGTATGGTTGTACGATGCGACTTGGAAAATCTTCGCTCCATGTATTTTCTTGCCATTACAATCCGTCAACAGGAATTAATGAAATATTCATAATTTTTAATTATGCATTTATATACAATTATCACTATTCACTTTGTTTCCTTCAAAACGTTACAATCTAAATAACATTATATATGTGTGTAAATACGTTGCTTCATTTGCGATATTTTGTACTCAAATGTTACAAAAAAATAACTGGTCGCTAACCGCGCAATCTCTACAGAAATCTGAATATTCCCTATACAATAATCTATCACCGCTTATTACACCCTGTTACAGTTGAAACAATATTCCAGTCTGTGTCCTCTTATCATATTTAAAATATATACTCCTATATATACATGTTTACAGTTGGGACAATAAAAGAAATGTGAAAACAAGTAGTCCCATGCATATACTATATACAGGATCATTATCAACGCACGTCAGCCTCTTCCATTCAACTGCTGGACATAGGACTTTCCCAAGGTATAAAATAAATATAACCTACGGGTAGTATTTATTTTTAAAAATTCCAGTGGTTTTATTAAATTTATCGGATCGCTCCCTATGACGGGTTGCAATTTTCACGCGGAGGCTCTACTCGGATCGATCGCTGTGCGTGAATAAACACGGCCACCCTCACCTTGTGCTTGCAAAATTCACTAAATCATTCACTTCAACCCTTCGATGCAAGTAATAAGGTCCATTTTTAATTTTTTTGTATTTATTATACTTGGTTTCTCGTTGTAAACTTGGATGGAGCCTAAAACTTGTCTTTTATGGGCGAAAAGCTGAGCGATATTTTTCAAGACGCTAGGTTTCATGTTATCGGCTTAACTGCTTAGGATTGTTCGTATACTTTAAAAGTACTATTTGCAACTAGAAATACGTCAAGGATGTGCTTAATGCAACATTTGAAATCTAAAACCTCACGATATATCTCAAGATAAGTATTTGTTTCAAAAACGAAACTATTTAAATTGAATTTAGATTATAAACTTTTTACTCAAAAAATTGTATAGTAACTGCTTATAAATTAGTATTTTTATATAATCGACGCAAACTTTCGACACTTTTCGAATATACGCGACGGCATATCGTGCAACGTCCCACGTGAGTTTAGACACAATAACAGAACGGGTCAGTCAGAATTATTTGGCGATTGGCCGCCTGTGCGACTTAGATAATCGACTCACGATTCCAATACGCTAACGGCATAACACATAGCTAGAGTATTTGTGACTATTGAGCTATTTACCGCATTATATGTTCGATAAATATTTTTTTGTTGTGGCTGTATGTGATTTTGTAGATGCTTAAAGTATATACATACGTAATTATTGATTAGAGTAATGGGTATTAAGAATTCTAACTGCCATTATTTCCATTTAAACTAGAAAATTTTTGTAATCAACACGAGATAAAAGTGTTCTATGATAACAATAAAATTGATAAGCAATGAACATCAAGCATTAGTTTAAAATTCAGCCTGTCACTCCCAGCCCTGGGTTCAAACCATGGCGCGTATCTACTTACAAAAATGAGCGTTTTGAAATTTAATTAAATAATTATAGGATACCATGAAAGGATACCATATAGCCATAGGATACCGTGAAGTAATTATAGGATACCATGAAAATTGTGATAAATGTATAAGACGCTAATAAGGAGACTTATTTGACACTTGCGCCCTCTATTTAACCCGTAACAAACGCACCGTGATGTTATAATAAAAATATAATAATTTAACAGTAAATATACATCATATTACTTAATCCGTAAACAATAAACAGCGCTAATAATTAAAACATTTCATCCCTCGCTCGACGGAGGCGGTTGATGACAGATAATCCCGGCCTTGGTTGCAATTACACAATTGGCCTGCACTAACGTCCACACGAGGCTCTATTTGCATTTTAATCACGTGTTGATTTGAGCCAATGACTGCGTGCGTTTATTACACTTGCGTCTAGTTAGAGATCGCGCAAATTATAAACTGACACGTAATAAACTTATCATTAAATAAACATAATGTTATTGTTATAAATGAATATAGTTTAAGGTAAGTATGTACGCAATAATAGGTAAATATTGCTTTTTTTAATAATAAAAAGTATCCAACAGCGTCTCAAGGAACATTACAATTAATTGTCTCGCCCAAATAGGTCTCTTATACTTTCTGACGCGTGAATTAGAAGTAACTAAAAATTCAGTTCCGTTTATTTTAAGTGAAGAGAAATAATTATTAACTCAAAAATCATTCTAATTAACTTAATAAACCACCCAGATCGATGTACAAACAAACAAATATCTATCAAACAATGTGTAAACAACCAAATCGTGTATCAACGGATACCTTTATCAAAGAAGTAAATGACGTGGAGTACATTCCTGATATGTTTGTTATTAAAAGTCTCAAGTTAAATTATGCTCATCCCGCTTACCTAGTGCGGTCGCAATAACTCACACTCGTGCTGCCACCTACCGCATTAACTTATGACAGTTATACCTTCTCACGCCTCCCCGAGGAGCGTGCAACTTAATTCGGCTTTGTAACATGGCGTGTTTTAATTAAGAATTCCTGTATAATACTTCCTAATGATACACAAAGATATATGAAACGTATCAGTAAAATCTTTACGCTTAAAAAACGCAAAGAGTTAATCAGGTGTGAGAAGCGTCTTTTTACACATAGCAATTTTCCATTTTAGAAATACGATACAGTAAACCAAATGAAATCATTTTAGAGAGTACGTCACAAGAATTGTTGAATATTTCAAGATTAATAAGTACGTACTCAAAACGAGCTAACACGTATGGAATTTAATAAATAAACATATCTAGTGAAAATTTTGAGTTTTACTCACCTCTGTATACCCCTTCGGAGAAATACAGGCATGAACTTATGTTAATTTAGAGAAACGTAAGTTTGATTATTAAACAAGATGAAGATTGTTTGAAGCGGCGTTTAAACTTTAGTTTAGCATCAAAGAAACTTTTAGCTTTTGTTTCCTGTACATTTCCTAATACAATAAGATTATTTTTAAATATAAACATGCGGGTAGATTGTCAAGTTCGCGCGAGACATATGGGGTGCGCGTCTATTTCTGATGCCGCGGTAGTTATACCGTCGTTATCCTATTTTTTCCTTTGACATATAACATTCTGAGGGTCATTGCACTGACATAGAAGGATTACTGCTTCTCACCGATGCACAGCCGATTGAATATAAATTAAGACGTTAGGAGTGGGTATAGCTCAATAGGCACCAGACAGATGATAATTATTAGATAGTTTTGTTGACATTTTGTTCCTGTTTTCACATTTAATAACATAAACAGTCAACGTTAAATGTGTTAGGGTTTTTTTTAAATCAGTTCAGGTGTAAATATACTGACTGCTAATGGGTTTTACGCACGTGGAATAATTAATTTTGTATTTATTATGATATCGGAATAGAGCAAAACGACAACAATACATTTACATTTTTATACAACGTACAAAATCCTGTCGAAACAGGTACAAAATGTGGCTAATGAGATTTGAGTAATTTTAATATTCAGGTAAATATTCCATACGTACAAAACGTTGCCATATTATAAAGAGTTTTATAACATGCAATTTAAGGAATCATATAGATTCCCTCAAGACACAGTAAGTACATACGCTGACGGTCTTATAACACCGTACACTTACAAGGATTATACCCATTGCAATCTCATTAAAATTCTAATAAGATTTGAATTCGTTTACGGAACGTTGACTTTTGTGACGTCTTAGAACACACGCATGGGAAACATACAATTTATAAATAGAATGGAAACATTATGACCATAGAGGAAGGTAAGAAGTACATTGTGTGTTTTCACACTCATGAGAAATTACAAGCAGCATGGAAACTAAATGTTAATTACAAGTAGCATTAGGTATAATGTTTGTCTTTCTAACACACATTTTAGACATACACACACGCTAGACATTAAAAAATTATAAGCACGATAAAAAATATGTCCATAAGGGATGAAGATAAGAGCAGTAACATATTACTGTCGTAATCGGTTTAAAATATCAGTATTATTATTTCACATGAACAGTGAAGTGTACGAGACTGGAGGCTTCGCACATGTCATCTCCAATTCGTCATGTCATCGAAATGTAATAATTCGCCCCTTCAATAGCGGTCGGTTCAGAAAGCTATTTACAAAGAAGGGGCACTGAAGGGGACGTTTCTTAAGAGAAGCAAGAAATTCGACTTGGAATAACGCGGATCAAATGACTTTTTCGATATTCCGTGCCTGACTTGTTTCTGGTCTCGATCGAATATTGAATTTCTCGCTTCATTTTTTTACATTTCAAATTCGATATCGTTGAAATTTAATTGAGAGATACACTCACAACCGTGCAATACATAATTTTATTGTTATGTTCCACGCTACGTTCCAAAAGGGTTCAGCAAACAGTAGGTACTAAGTGCCAAACATCTCCATGCTTATGTACCTGGATTGCTCCTACATTATGTACATGCATCTCTCTTTTCATACATACACCGTTTAATTTATTACTGAATAGGAACCTCTGACACAAAGTTATTACAATATCTCACCAAGTGTTAAATAAAAACTTCGCTTACGATCGTGTCGATATCGCACATATGACATGAAAATCGCAGATATTCGATTCAAATATGCAAAGCTAGTTGGAGCGGCCACATGTGCCTGTCGCTGCAATATTCGCCGAATATTGGCGAAACCGGGCTCTATCGCATAAACGTGTGACATACCGTGTCACATAAACATGCGACATAACGTAGTATGTATACTGTACAGCTACAAATACATACATATTCAATGTCACGAGTCCCATAGCGTTTTATTAATTGTTTCTCTGATTTCTAATTTGTAATTACGTTTTATGTATGTATATGTAATGTGATTATTTCAGTTTTGTTTTAGGCTACTTTCTGCATAAAATACTGGTTTCAGTGAAATTGGCCGAAAATGCAGGTCTTTGATTATTTTGAATTTATTGCACATTACATAGTTGGGTTTTATTGCTCATATTGACAATGACTCATGCGATGACTATGATATAAATGTAAAAGAAATATATGTAAAATAAATGTAAAAGAAAGATTTAAAAATATAATTACACTAATTACTGAGTCAAATAATTATTAAAATTATAATACATTTTAGTTACCATTCTATAGTGTATTGTATAGTCTGTAA
>DWME01009333.1:0-10991 GCA_018244795.1 Parelbella ahira ahira | reverse complement strand
GTTTCGGCTAATCTCTGGAACGGATGGATCGATTATGACGGGACTTTCACTAGCAGATAGCTGATAGAATAAGTAGTAACTTAGGCTACTTTCATTTTAGAACTATAAAATAATGTAAAGTTGCAATGTCCAAGTTCTGTCCTGTATCGCGTGCAGCCCACGCGCGTGCCACCACTGCGCAATAACTAAACAATAACTTTTAATTAAATTTCACGAGGACGAAATTGCGGGCACAGCCAGTTAAATAATGTTATTGGTCTTAGGTCACCTGCTCGTTGGACCGGTTGCGATGGTTGCTGAAATTGTTCTGTCAATAATTGATTCTTGTCATTGTGTTAATGTAATTCAAATTGATAGTTGAGGATAAATGTACAATGGCGGACAAAAAATATTGATGCTGTTGATGAGTTCAATTTTAGGGTTCCAAGAGAAACTATTAAAGAATACATAACTATGTTTTGTATTAGTTATATCGGGCTTGTTATGTAGTAACTGATGAATAACATCATCTAAGCGATAATTCTTTTAGGAAAGTATAAGCAAGACAACGTCTTTTAAAGTCCGAATTTTAACGATTTCAACTTACCGACTTTCAACGCTTCCAATCTCCCGTGTGGTCAACATTTTTAAATACAATGTCAATGTCAAATCATAAGAGCAGTTATTAAATATTGGGATATTAACTTTGCATATCCATGCTTCTATCATGGTCAAATGTACAGCATCTATTTCTATGTTGAAAAATTGTCAGCATTTTTAACCAGCACCAGCACCAAACAACAAAACAAAAACTATCCTGTTCAATGAAGTACATAGTGATTTCATAGCAAACCGCTGGAATTACAGCACGTCTATTTTTTGTTTTGGTAGGTACTTAATTACTCAATTTTTCGCGGCTTTGTGATGCATCAAAATTTTTCGAAGGTTTTCAACGCAAACATGTTTGATTTTAATGATATTTTTTACATTATTGTATGTTTTACTGTTATTTTATACATATCATTTTTGTAAATGATTCTTTGATGAGTTATTTATATGCCTAAGAGCGTAGAAATAAATATATCATATAAAAGAGTACCTATTTCCTTTCTTTTCAAACAAAACAATGTATTTTGTTAGTATTAACAATAAATTAAATTAACTCGCAAAGTTTCAAAGCTTGCTCAGGTCTGCTTAAAAGTTCTAGTGTTTACTTTCGTTTGGGAATCAATATTCACAAAATACTGATTGTCCCTAAAAATTAAAATGTTGATATTTAAATAGAAAGATGATCCGTATTCGGGAACAACAAATTACGTAATAATCTTAAAACATAGCAGGACTTGTTTTGGAGTAAGCGAGGGCTCATTTTTAGACATGTTTTTCGTCTTTTCATTTCAAAAAATAGTTAAAAAAAAGAACCGCCTCCACCGTCTAGTAATAAAATACTCTGCTCATATAGGATTCCTGTTCTGGCTTCAAGACATATTCGGCCGGTTGGCAGACGTGTTACGCCTTGAAAAATACCTTACAATAGACAATTCTAGGTAGGATTCACAAACTGTGATATGTAATCTTAAAAAGGCATAAATATAACATTGTAAGTATAGGAATGTAAGCGCGAGATTGAAGCTGCAGAATTCCGAATTGAGAGATTAACTTAAATTAAATTAAAACCCACGCCTTAATCAATGAATTAAGGTACAGTAGAAGCATTTGTTAGACAAATAATTTATCACAAATGATTATAGGTAAAACTCTAATTAGGTAATACATAGTACAAAACAATTAATTATTTATACAATTCCTTAATGTACACCAAAAGAATGATACGGATACCATAGAAATATAACAAAATGTAAAACGTAAAAAAGTGTGTGTATAATATTATATAAGAAATCGCTAAACTTTATTTGGAACGGCGATTATAATAATCATATTAATAAGATGTTAGAACACATATATGGTTACCCCTATATGATACTAAAACTAAATACTTACTTCTCGTTTTGGTTAGTGACCTATTTCGAACAGGATAAACACTAAATGGTTTTAAGCACTCGTAATTGACGTTCACCGAGGAAACCAGTGTATACTTACGATTATAATCCTTCATACTCCTCTTTGTTATTCCCCTCCCAAAAGACCCTAGAATTACCCAGTGGAATGTTGTAATTGACAGCTTCACAGATCATCTAATCTGTGTTTTTTATACGGTAAAGTTAGTTACTGTACGGTGGTACAGTTACTGTAAGAATGTAGTCAGACTGCGAGGGGATGAAAGGTCAGCCTCAAACGCCGTTAGAGCGCGCCGTATGCCGAATAGTATACTACTACTATTCTACGTACTGCGGCACGGCGGAGCGCGACATCTGCGTGCATCCACTGCGAACGTGTCGTGGGCAGAGTACTATGAACTCGAATTGGTCTTAATTGTACTTGTGATCTTCCTTATTTTATTAATAAATAATTGTTATATACTGTTTTATGTCATTGCGGTACTTTATCTCTTCTAAATTAGCAGCGAGTAAGTCTAAAGTAAAACGATCTTAAACGTTTGTTTAAGTAATAAATATTTTGACACCCAAAATATCACTTTTTAAAACAAAAACGTGAGCAGCGTACTAAGAAGTCGAATTCGTTTTAGTTGTATTTGCAACCTTTTTTCATTTTATTACAAACTAAAGGACCCGGCAGACGTCGTCCTGCGCGAAATTGATTGTTTATTACAATCAGAAACTCCAATTTTATTTATTACTCTATTTCATAATTCTAAAATTTCACAATAAAAGTAACAATTCCTTGTCCGACCACGGGATCGAACCTGGGAAGTCTTGGTCAGCAATCGTATTTGCAACTTCTAGTCCAATGAGACAGTCAAATAAATCTTGTTTAAAAACAGTAAGCGTTACATATCTAGTATTACACATCACACACATCTAGTACACACATATCGCACATCTAGTAATTCAGATCTATGTTGGCCACGAGCGCGTCGTTACACTTGATAATTGCTTCAGTTGTAGATATTCAAATTGTAACTACACTATTAAAGATGAAAATAAAATTGTTCAACAATAATCGGTGTATAGGAGAAATAAGTACAGCGACAGTACTTCCACTGGACAATCGTTTACATACAAGATTTACGACGAACCACTTATGAAACTCACGGAAACTTCACCCATATACACACACAAACACACTACAATAAATCTAATGTCTTGCAGTCCTTAAACTAACCTGAGAAATATTTTTAATAACTGTGCACATAAAAATAGATACAGAAAATGGCATTAAAATCCATTGTACCTACCTACACTGTTTATAGCTAGTACAAGGTTACATTATACAATAATAAATGTAAATAAGTCAGATAAAAAATTTTCTTCATCATTTATTTAAGACATATCACACATTTAATATATGGAATTCATTCTAACCACTTGTGTTCTCAGTTTATTGTGTTTCTATTAGTGTGGTTTCACTAAAGTATTCGTTCATCTGATATACATATAAATGACTATAATGTATAATAATACATTGGATATAAAAATAATTATTTGATAATTATAAACATGTGTATTTGTTTGTAGTTAAGTGCTTATAAATCAAATGTACATTTTTTAATCACAACTATGTACAAATTGATATTTATTGTTTTTTGTGCATTGAGTAGTGTAGATCCAGCTAGGATTTTAGCTGTTTTTCCAATACCGTCGATAAGCCACCAGGTAGTATTTAGACCCATAACACAAGCATTAGCGAACCGCGGACATGAAGTTGTTGTGGTAACTACACACCCTGCGTTCCCTAAAGGGAAAACTCCAGAGAATCTGACGGAAATCGACGTACACGATGTATCACAAAAATTTTACGATGATATGATTTCAAAGGTGCTAGTCAATCTGGAATATGGAAGGGAATCCGATTATACTGTACAATCAAAAGCTTTTAATTTATTTCGAAATGTAATCGAAGTACAAATGAGAACTGAACAAATACAAAAATTGATTGCCGATAAAAGAAAGTTTGATCTGATACTTATCGAAGCTTATGCGAGACCGGCCATTATATTTTCACATATATTTAAAGCACCGGTTATTCAAGTGAGCTCTTTTGGAGTAACGCTGGAGAATAATGAGGCTGTGGGAGCTCCATCACAACCTCTGTATTATCCTGGACCATTCCGTCAACGCTTGTATAATCTAACATTTTGGGATAAAATTCGAGAGTATTATTATCATATTAAGCTACTTCGTTTTGTAAGAGAAAGCGTAGATATGGAAGACAAGGTATTGCAAAGAGTTTTGGGTCCGAATACTCCGTCTGTCAGTGAATTGATTAATAACGTTGATATGCTATTTTTGAATGTACGTCCGATCTGGATAGATAATCTGCCTGTTCCGCCAAACGTAGTATTGCTAGGAGGTTTGCATCAAAAGGAAGTACAAAAATTACCACAGGTAAAATTTTGATAACTTTAATATGCTAAACTTCTATATATTTAGGTACATCGTTATATTGTTTAATTACATCTCTATTATTCTGTAATTTTATCTCTGTGAACTGAATGGAATTTTAATTTGTTTACATCAATTAGCTAAAAACCTTTTTCTTGCAGGACCTCAAAGCTTTCCTAGATTCATCTAAAAATGGCGTCATTTACGTCAGTTTTGGAACAAACGTCCATCCCATATTATTTCCCAGAGAAAAATTAAAACTAATAACCGAATCACTCTCTGAGTTACCTTACGACGTCTTGTTCAAATGGAATGACGATCAACTTCCAGGAAAACCTGAAAATGTCAGAATTTCAAAATGGTTTCCACAGTCGGACCTCTTGAGTAAGTTAAGAAGTTTGCCTGTAAAAACTATTTACTAAACAACACTACTATAGGTCATGGTTTTCCAGTCCGAAAAATAAGGATGAAGGATAAGGCCAATATGCTTGCTAAGTTCATATTGACAAGCGCCAACCGCTCCAGAGAACAGCTCGGACAATCAATATGTCTAACCAATGACAACGAATGATGTTTTAAAAACATATATAATTTTTTGGAATAATCGATGCATAATTGCTATTGAAACTTAAAAACCTTTAAAAGCTAAAATGTTATAATAATATAACATCTTCATCATCATCAGCCTACTCCCGTCCACTGCAGGACATGGACCTCTCCAATAATACTCTTAGCCTTATAATGGGATTTCAATAAACTAAGATAGGTATCTATAAAGATTTTTATTATGGAATTAGGAGATTATTTTGCTCCTTCTTACACGTGGTGATAATCTCACTTAGACCTGTTATTCTGTCTGAAAGTTAAGCCATTAATTGTCATCTATTAGAAAATGTATTTAACTTATTTATATCGAAAAGTGTTTCGTGTGTATGTAGTGACATAACTTTCAAAAGCATAGCGACAGAAATACACATATTATCTGTTGTTACAGATAATATGTGTATTTCTGTCTTAATGTTTTAAGTGTTAATAACTTTGCAGGACATCGAAATGTTAAGGCATTTATTATGCAAGGAGGTTTACAGTCTACAGATGAGGCAATTACTGCTGGAGTTCCACTGATTTGCTTCCCTATGTTCAGCGACCAGTGGTATAATGCTGAAAAATATGTCAAATTTAAGATAGGAATAAAATTAGACTTCACTTCTTTCACCAAATCGCAACTCACGGATGCAATAAAAACAGTCATTTTTGATAAAAGGTGAAGTATTACTTGTAAAATTGTTAGCGTACGAATGTTAGTTAAAACTGCATATTATTATCATGCTATACACATATATTTCATATAATTGTCTGATTTTAATCGTATTTCATTTCGTTTGTAACTTATATAATGACAATTACATGTTCAAAGAAAGCTACTGCTGTAAACAACATCTATTATGATAAGAATATCTATATTTGCCAGTGACCAGCACAATTTACGTTGCAAGTCTTTAGTCTGAAAGAGTTTAAAACGATTTTTCTGTGAGACTTATATACGGCATTTCTACAACTAAGCCGTCATTGACTAGATGGTATACTTGATTTGGTTCTGATACAAGTTATATCTAACATCGTTTTAATGTCGGATATAACAAATTATTTCAGCTATCGCGAAAATATAGTTAGACTTCGTGAGCAAATATATGATGAACCTCAAACACCGCTGGAGCGCGCCATCTGGTGGGTGGAGTACGTTATACGACACGGCGGAGCGCGGCATTTGCGTGCACCAGCCGCCAATGTGTCTTTGACGGAGTACTATGAATTCGAGCTCTTTACGCTTGCAGCTGCACTCATACTTCTACTTATTACTTTGATATTATTTTCATGTGCTGTTGTGTTTATAAGGCGTTTCTATTCACGGTTTCTGGATATTGATAAAATAAAGAAGTCTTAAACAATAATTTTTTCATTGTTAGATTTAAAAAGTGTATGACGTCGATTTATTTTTTACACGCTTTATATTTTATTGAGCAAATTGTTTGTGTTCAGAACATCTTAGTTTTTATAAATATTTTAATTGTGCACAATAAAACGCTTTTAACATGAAATATATTTAAATTACTTTTATCATTTTATAATCATCATTATTCGAAACTCAATCGCGGATCCAAAGATTACCTAAACAAAGAGGAGAGGCTGATATAGCCTAGCAAAGGTACCCTTGTTCTCAACTGCGTTTTCTCGGTGGCTTTAATCCGCATCAACATTGGACTTAGCGATACGTAGAAACGGACCACGCTAAATGAGAAGTTTACAAACTTGTATTATCTCTCGATTATGTTTTGATATCAAAGCTGATAATATGGCTCAAGTATCTCATTGTACAACCTGTACACCTTAGAATTTAATTAAAAACGCCTTAATTAAAAAAATAATTATAAGGTGTGTCAAGTCTGCCGACTTGCACTTTACCAGCGTGGCAGACTATGGCCTTAACTGTCCCATAATGAGAGGAGACCCATATTCCAAAAGTCGAATAGTAAAAAGGTCGAAGGAAAAAAAGAAAAATTCCAGAGTAATTAAATGCGAATCATACAAAATTTCAGCTGCAAACGAAATACCTACGCACACATTGGTGATTCAAAAGGGTAGCTTTTAATATCCTAATTGGCTAGCATAGACTAGTGGAGTAACTTTTATTTGTTTAGGTATGTGACATAACCCGTGGCCATCAGTGCGAGAAGGAATTTTAATTAGATCATTTAAAAGTTAATGAGGCGGAACTTATTGAACACATACATATACATAGGTACGACGTTGTTTGTTTCTTACCACTCATTTTTTTAGTAGGTACCTGCTTAACGTTGTGCAAAAAACCGGCGGCAGGTAAATTATGTTAATCACCAGCTGATTTCGTTTTCCAGAAGGATCGACACGGAATGTCGTAGTTTGAGAAAATGACTCCGAAATTTTTAAAATGTGCATATGTACGAATGCTCGAGACGAATTATTTTAACAATTTCGAATGTACAAAATTTCGCTTTGCATTAACAGAGTTTATTTTATTGATTCAGATCGCCAACATACTGCACACTAATACATAAAAAAAGAAACATAGAGTTAATGTTGTTGCAAAGTAAGTGTCAGCACAGTTATAGGCGACGACAGCATGCAAAACATCATGAGATTATAATAATTGATATTAGTTGGTATTACAAAAATAAGACTTAATTATAGGTAATACAATTATTTGCGACAACGAAAGTGAAATTACAGTTATAGAGTGAATAATATAAAATTTCACATACCTACCTACCAATTTAGAAAATTTAGAAAATGTAATTGTTGGCATATTAAATACAATAGATAAAAGAAAATATTTAATTGGACTTTATTTAAAATTACATTGAAGTTAAAATGGAGATTAAAATTAATATTATAATTGTCAGTGATGTACTGAAAAAAGAATTTTAAGAGGAAATAATTAATTATAAAAATATGGTACCTACCTATTAAAAAATTTTTCCTTATATTTTTTGTTTAAGCTGTGATATGCTATCTGAAAAAGATCCAGGTGTTTGATTTTTGCCAAACTATTATATTCTCTTACACACCTATTTATTGGGGCATTTCGTCCTATGTTTGAATTGATTTGTTATAAAAATATAATAATACTAGTTATACTTCGCCTTTTCAGTTGTTTTTCTCAAAAAGTGAGAGCAAATACATAACTATATTATGGTAAATCGATAAGATATTAATAGATTGTTCACTAAAATTTGTAATTGTTGCCGATATAAATTTTAATACCCTTCTATAACTTCTATATCCAATAGTAGATAAACCTCAATCAGTGGGTAAATATCTAAAAATTATCGTACGTAAAAATCTAATATTCCTTAGAAATTTTAACAAAATATTGCTTCCGAATACGTTTGTATTTTTATATTATATAAATGGGAATCTTAAAAATGCATGATTTTATATGACTACCATATAATTAATATGAGTGCATACTTTTTGTTGAACAACGCCATCTGTCGCCCGCTAAGACAATACCCTCTGTACTAAAATGTTTGACACGTTCATTGTGCTCGTAGAATAAAGAATAAATAAATATACGCTTAATAAAGTTACAAAGAACAAAATGATTACAGAAGTGACTTATTAAAGAACCCTCATTATTAGGCATATTTTATGGAAACAATCCATACAGTTAATAAGATAGTGACGACTGTGTAATCTGTACATAACATAGTTTTCAAAAACAGGTAAGTATACCTAAGTATCCGCATGATAAAAACGATGACTTACGTAATTTTTGCCACTAATTTGAATTATTTAAAGAATATTGGAGCAACTTTCAAAATTTGACGAATTAAAAAACTTCGTATCGAGATTAAGGTGTATTATGATATAGGTACTTTATAACAGGTAGATCCATACACCACATGAGTATTCTCAGTCAATCAAAAATGAAACTGTCTTCAATTGACATAATATTTTCTAATCCTCTAATACAATTCAAAAGATTAGTTTCTGAAGTGTTATAGTGAAATTGTTATTAATTTTTTGTTTTAATATTATTACTGTTATCATAGCATTAATAACTATTTGCTAGGCGAAATTTATATAAAAAAAACATTATTGTCATTATTTTTGCTTAATTCCTATACTCGATTGTTACTTCAACAATTATGTTCAAAATCAAATTCGATGGTTTTGGTCACTGTCTATATTTATTTTATTGTAACTTAATTAATTGGTTTATTAACCGTTTTAAATTGGTAGTTAATCGTTTAAAATTGGTAGTTTGCACCTATAATTAAGGTAGCACTCAGTGTTATTCTAGTATCTGTAATATCTATTTAGAAATTGTATCAGTGTTCACTTTGTTGGTGAAACGTTATTAAATAAATAAATAAATATTACTTGGTTTGTCAGGTAAATCAGTGTTCCATTTCCAAATGACATTGTAAGGAAATTCAGAGAACACTTTTATTATGATTTTTATTTGCTGTGCAGGCAGACTTGTACGTTGTACGTTGGCTCCGGATCTTACATAAATTACCTCCTTTGTTGAGGAAACATCTGAGCATACAATTTGTCTGATCCATCGTGTTATAGAGGATGAGACAAAAGTAATAATGTCATGTTATATGCAGACACAGTAGTCTTTACAAGGATTGATGATTAAAAGGGATGCGTATCTAAATAAATAATGAATTATTTCAATGAAATTTTATGTCATCTCACCAACAAAAATTATAATACAATCGCATAAATTTGTTAGGGAGCTTTTAATTTTATAATGGAATGTAAATTTTTCGAAAAACATTTTTGCAAATAATTAAGTGCTATACAAAGACAAGCAATCACGAATAATAAACATGAAATAAGTATTAATATTAAATTGAGCTCATAGTATTCTGTCCAAGACATATTGGCGGCAGGTGAACGTAGATGTCGCGCTCCGCCGTGCCGAAGTACATATTCGATCCACCAGATGGCGCGCTCCAAAGGCTTTTGCGGCTGGTCGTGGATGACAGCGCGAAGCCGGACTATGTTGCGTCGATAACTAAAATACAAATTATATTATTGGTTATTATTTGTCAATACTCCACCTATTTCTTCATCTTTACAGTAAACTGACATAGTATTATTTATTAGTAAATACCCTAGTTTCATGTATAAAAGTAAACAGATAATGTGTCAATTTTAAATTATTTTGAGTTTATTGTTATACGCTTCTTTAAAATATACGACAAATTTACTTAACATTTACTTTATTTTTTTTTATTACTTCATTTATTTTATATTAAAAAAATATTGTATGATATCATCTTTAATCTATGTAGTTTGTAACTCTTTTAGCCTCACCTCTGATCTTCAATGACTGTGACAATGGCATCCTTGAATTCTTTTTCTGTAAATGATCCTATTTCAAGTTTTTTCCCAATTCCATGACGGACATACTTCTCCGTGTTGGAAAATTGATCTGCTACTATAGGTATACCGATCAGTGGGACTCCAGCTGTGATAGCTTCATCAGTCGAGTGCAGACCTCCTTGTGTTATGAAAAGCTTGACGTTCGGATGGCCTGAGGACAAATGTTAAGTTTTAGCTTTTCTTGAACAGCTCATGAGGACTTAAATATTTATTCGGATCTAATGTTATTAATAAACGCAATCATTTCAAACAGGTTTTTTTTTTGTTAATACCGTTATAATGTTTTAAATAATAATACTTTTGTTTCTTATATCAATCTGCCTCAATGTAACGTTAATTGTTTATTTACATATTTGAGGATGTGTCGCATAGTATATACTTTCATTCGAATAGTACCTACAACATTTTTGTATCTTATGTCATTTCACCTTAATTAATAGATTAGTTGTGGTGATG
The DNA here is from genome assembly GCA_018244795.1 of Parelbella ahira ahira. NCBI lineage: Eukaryota > Metazoa > Arthropoda > Insecta > Lepidoptera > Hesperiidae > Parelbella > Parelbella ahira. Next base: position 153 of record DWME01009333.1, on the reverse strand, counting down.
AATAGTTGTGGTTTAAAACGTTTATAATAACACTTTTACACAGAAAAAGTAACATACATAATATAATCTCAGTACTAATAAAATAGGTTTTTATCGATGTTCGAGGCGCGGTTGTGTATCGAACTGCGTGAACGGCCGGCAAAAACGTACTAC
>DWME01009332.1:0-10991 GCA_018244795.1 Parelbella ahira ahira | reverse complement strand
CTCGTTGCTAAAATGCAATACATTTTTTTATATTAAATAATATTTACATCCCACGGTGCACTTTACAGAGAGCTATGTTTACGTCTGTCTCCATCTGCACGTCTCTCTGAAAGAGTGAACTTTGTGTTTATACCTTGTTTTGCGAGCGTTATAATTGTATTCTTTGATGTAATTTCCTGTTGGAATTCAGTTCTCTTTACATCAAACGCATTACTTATATTTTTGTATGTGTAACCCTATTTTTGTCTATATAACACTGACAAATGAATCCCAACTATTCAAAAACAAAAATTTTAATCCGAGTGGCATTTTCGTTTAAACCATTAAGTTCACAAAGATAAGTTCGAGTGACATTTTTGATCACACCGTTAAAATCAGTCACATCGCGTGATCCTAATTCTATTATTGGTCGGACGTTGAGTAATCATCGGCGTGTAAAACGAATCTGCTGCTCGTGTTTCAACGTGGTCGGCAGCCCGAACTTTGACCGCAACCGCGTTGGAATTACAAACCACTACTGTGTAACCTAACGCCGGAGCTCTAGGATCTATTATGTAATACGGGTCGTCGTCCTAATTCGTTGAGACAACACCGCAGCGAAGGCGATCGAGTGATTCATGCGTCGTTTTTATGATCTAACCACGTTGAATGAACCGTTCGCGTTTGTTTACGACGCCGCCGATGCTCATACTTCATCAAGTCTAGTGCAAACAATTCTTTTTCATTAAGAACTTTTCATCTCCCCACGATAACATCTTATTGATCTATCGTTGCTTCATCCTTGTCAGTGACTTAGATAGATCGGTGTGATATTTGATTTATTATGTTATAAAAGCAAATGGGTTAGATAAAATACGGAAAAGAATTGAAAGCGTGATGTTTATGAAATTGTCTATCTTTCTTTCATAGATCATTAATAAAACCTCTAGCTTTTATTCCCACTCACTTCCCACGAGATTTCAATTGCGCGGAACTGTAATATTTCAACACGATCGTTTTAGCTGAAAGTCGTGAGAGGTAGGCAGACTTAATTTTTTGAAATTTTAATATGAATTTAATTATCGTCTGATTTCACGTGCTTTTTGAAATATTCTAGCACCCTTTGATATTATTCGTGTTTGAGCATTCTGATTTACTTTCAAAGCTACCATTATCATCCTTTGTTACTACACTCAAGTTTAAATTTATATTATTACTAGATAATATGATACTTCTGTAACTCAAATATTTTAAGTACAGACATTGAACGTCTCATTATTCATAAAACGTTGCACTAGTTGATTTAACATACCTATCATTAATTTTACTAACTTCCTATAAGTTTTGAAAACAATTAGAACAATCTCAATCAGTTGTTACAAAGCAAGGCAAGTTGAACAGCGCCTGCAACGAAAATATTGGATGAAAATATTAAGAAATTATCACAACTATTTACAATTCGCCTTCTCTGTTCAAGTAATGCATAACGAAAAACTCTATAATGCAAGTGTCCATAAACGCTCTACTTATTGTTTTTACCCGGTTCAATAACAAAGAATGGTTCCCCTTTAAAAAATCTTACGAGAAGCGACGAGTACAAACTTCAAAGTACGCTTAAAAATTCTAGAGTTTTCGAATGTTGCTTATTTAGAAATTTTATTCAAATGTCTGTCGAGTACTAACTATCTAATACATTTGAGGCAAATTGGCTGTAGCTTGTAAAATTGTTGTTACGGAGATTATAAAACATTAAAAATTAATTCATTAAATTGAAGATATTCCAATGATAATTCCAATTGCTTATGCGGCGAAAACTTAAAAAGAGAACTAATACCATAACTATAATGAATAGACGGACAGGGAGAAAGAGACAGAGATTGACATTGCTCTCCCATTTATTTCTGAGAGCAGCGCTCTTGTACCTGCTGTTTTTTGTCAATCCCTAGCCCTGTTTGGAGAAGAAACAATCCATGAAACAATAGTTAATTCGGTCGTATTGGGTTCGCTCCCGTCGCACCAATTTAAATTCTCAACTGACGTGTTGCATTTGATTTTAATCGTTCCTTCTTAAATGCTCCCAGCGTTGATCGCGCTCAAGATTTATTATGCGGATGTTTTTGTGATCTATATCCAACTTTAACACTAGTTTTATTGGTCTCTACACATATTTTTTTATCATCGTTTGCATCATTGTAATGGGATCTATTTTCTCTTTAATTCTATCGTTCGCTGTCGAAAGTGGTAATTAGGTGTAAAATATTTACTTTGTGGTATTTTTATTGCGTTATTTTTTGTCTGTGTCGTTTTCTTTCGGCGTTGTAAATCGTTTTATATTTCGAGAAGATGTTAGGTTAACGCTAAGAATATTAATAATGATAATAATATTGTTATTAATGAAAATAATTTACACATATTATGCAAATTTTATATAAAAACCACACTCACCGTCGCTTATCATACATTTTATCATTGTATACACATTTACCCGCGTTCAAAATGTTTGTCTGTCTTATTCTGTGTCATATTCAATTGCGATGTTGTTATCACTCATGTCGTTATCGTTTAACTATTAAATATATACTTGACGCGTATATATTGTAATAACGAATGTTTCTTTTTGTTGCAGTCGGTTTTTTAATTCTGGTCTTCTACTTATGGGGCTACCCGTACGAGAGGGGGTTCTTCTGCGACGATGAATCCCTTAAGCACCCGTACAAGGACTCCACTGTCACCAATATCATGCTGTACATAGTTGGACTCGGACTTCCTGTTTTTACGGTAAGGGGTTTGAACGATTTATGAGTATATATATTTATAGTACATATATAGCAATCTTTAAAAAAATGCTTCTTTTATTGCTTCTGTGTTATAAAAAAAACGCAACATCACGCCTGTTTTCCCTGAAAGGGTAGGCAGAGGAGCGTAGTACATTCCCACATTTCACGAGTTGAGTTTAAGTCTCATGGAATAGGTGATGAGCGGATTTCCATACACGGGCACAGATCCAGACTTCGGGTCACTAATAGAAATTCTTAATTAGAAAAATCCAATAGTACCTGACCCGGAATTTGAACCCAAAACTTCCCGATCGGCAGTCGCGTTTGCAACCGCTCGACCAATAAGGCAGTCAATAAAAAAAGTCACTGTTTTACTCAAAATACGTGTAGTAGGTTTTTATAGCATTAGCCAATAGTTAATAGTGTGTGGTTGACTTTGAGTGAAAGTTCCTTCCTTTCCTTCCAGAAATAAGTGTCTCGCTCTTCAACTCATAGATATACATGTACTGAGTCTTATTAAGTGATCGTTTATTATCAAGTATGTTTGCTTCATTATGAACATTACGAAGTATCTGATTATAAAAATAACCTTCAACTGTTATAGTTTACTATAGAAACCGTAAACCACAGTTTATGTTAAAGTAAGTTTTATACCTTTTTTATTGCCTTAGAAAATCTATACATAACAAAAATGGAAGAAGACGTTACAGCTAAGTTATTTTTGGTAAACAAGCTATCCCAGTTATGTTCAAGTCATAAACTTTTGTAATGATGTAACAGGCGTTAAATTAGAGGTTAAGGATTTTGGAAATACACAAGAAAATAAATTAGAACGAGCCATAAAACCAAAGTAATAAATTTAATTATAGAAACTGTGGGAAATATAATAAGCAATGAAGGTAAAAATAAAAATATTTTGTTCGTGATAAAAGGTCCAAAAAATATAGAAGTCATCGTAAACGATCATTTACTAATTTCAAAATAACACCAGTAGCCGCTCGACCAATGCGAAATTTTGAATTTCCATTTCATAAATGAATAGTAATATGTAGTTGAAAATTACTAATAACCAACACCGGAAGTAAACAATTTCATCCATACTCCGTTACGTTTCACCGACAGACGAAACGTTGAAGGTGAGAATTATAAAGTGAACACTTCCAAGACCTGTCGATTGATTGTCAATATTTGTTTCCAATGATATGTTTGCCATTCCATTAGTTATTGTCACCTCGCGCTTATCTGTACATTTAGTATTATTATTGTCGAAACTTTCAACTGAATCACAAACATGAGTTGTAAAAGATATAGGTGATATAAGATTTAGTATTTTGTCTCAGATTTGGACTTTGCCGAAAAATGGTCTTGCCACTGAAATAACTTGAACTTTGTCGCTTATTGCTTAAAAATGTATGTCATTAATTTATTACACGATCTTAGTAATTTAAATAGTTAATTAGTTTGTACTAATCTAATCTTAGTAATTTAAAAAGTTAATAAGTCCTAATTAGATTAAGTGCATTATTATTTTCACATATATTTAATTAATGAAGTCTGTTCAAATCACATTTACCTATCTTCCCTTTAATTTAAACTTCCTCGTCCTGAATACCGAGTGCACGATTATTGATATTACCGATAAGTGACTACCATATTTCTACGTGAGATACGGTAATGTTAACCCATTTGTACTTATCTGTTACACAATCGGTTCTAAGCCTTCTAACTTTAACAGCCGTTTTATACAGCACTTGTGTTGGTTGCCGTCTTTTTACCTTATACTACTTTCTCAAGGAACTCACTCGTCTTATCGATCGACAGCAGCCGTTTTGAATATTTTATCATTTCTTTACCTCGTTTGATTATTTTAAGCTGGCTTTGTGGTTTAAGTTGGAGAATGTAGTAATAATATTTTTGAATAATTTGAAGGTTCCTTTTGTTGTATATCTAAACTTTTAATCACTTTGACTTTCAAACTCTTAAATAATGGATTCTTCACCATCTTAAACCATCAATTTGTTCGATCGACCTTTCATTTCCTTCTTCAACCATAACTATCAATCACGTCGTTATGATGAAGGGATGGTCCACAGTGCTCCGAGCGAGAGCAGTAAGTCGATAAGCCCTTCTAAAAATAATTTAAATCGCTCAAGGAATTACATTAAGTGATTTATAACTCTGCGTCGCCTTCCTTCCTTGTTACGAGTATTTACAAAGATTGATGTCTTCAGTCGTAAAGCTATTGCGTAAAAGTTGAGTTCTGTTTACTTGTTCGTAAATGTGAATGAGCGGCTGAAGACAAATGATTACAAATGATGAACATTTACATTTATACGTCAAAAAGTATGTTATACGTGTTGTTAGCGTTGTTCGTTGTCCCTTAACGAGCGTTGGAATTAACCTCCATTATGGATCTAATCTTCCTAGAACTCGATCGAAGTGCATTGCCTCTACACTGTAGTAGTCAAAGAGAGTTAATATCTTGTTTGTAGTTTCTATCGCTTATACAAAATCATGGTATTATAAAGATATGGAAAGATATATACTATTGAAATATGGGTGTTCTCGTTTAATGCTACATTTAAACATCCAATTAAACAAATTTCTCCTTTCGATCTTTGTAAATTTTAAGCTATAGAGAAAAAATTAAATACCTTTTTTAAAACTACACTTAAACTTAGTTTATTAACAAAAAGTTCTTATTAATGTGAAAAGTTCTCTAAGATATTACTAGATATCGCTATTTGATTGATGACACGCATTGGACCGGTAGAATTTTTAACAAGAATTTTGTCGATAGAATGCTCGTTTGCTTTAGTTATTTTGTTTTAAAAATTTTTGGAGCGTAACGAACCGTCTTCATTTAAACAACAACTGGCATGAATCTTTTTAAATTTCGTATATGTGACTTGAAAATTAAGTTCAAAGGCTAGTAATATAAAATATACATATGTACATTAAAGATATACTCGGCAGATATAAATACGCGGGTACTATTGCCGGCTGCACCTACTTTATTACAGTAAGGATTGCATATGAATAGAGTTAAACATATGATATATTGTACCGTTAAGCTGAAACATTTGTCCTCCAGTACAAATATAGATCGGTCCGACTTGAAGCCACTTTAGCTCTATTGACATCGATCCGTACTCGGTTAAGATATCGGTGACATCATACACATCTGTTCCCAATGTCTACGTCTATCTATAGAGCGACTTATCAATGACCGCCTCTATGGGTCCTATGCGTATAGGGTGACAATGCGATACGGGTTCATGGAGAGTCTCAGTAATATATCGTTAACGTATATTATATTCAAAAAACTAAAATTTTGATTATTTTTAAAACATAATTTCACGTTTGTTACTCAAATTTAATGTTAACGATTAAATGAACACTCATTCCACTGAAAAATCCACGTAGATTATCCTTGGTTTTTTTTTTTAATATAGTAAGTATCAAATGAAACCGTGGTCACCATCCGACACATCAACATTGGTCGTACAACGTCTATTACAGTTTTTATAAGTTACATTTTCAAATGTGTTACCCGATAGTAACGATACACAGATTGAATGAATAAACGTATCGGTTATACAAATGTCGTGTATGCGTGTGTGGTTACCGAATATAATGCGTGTTATAGATTACATCTCCTTTACTGTTTATGATAATATGAAATCTGCTTGCTCTCTATACGTATGTTTTCTGTGGTATCTAAACGTAACATCATGGCTGTAATCCTCGCAGGGTTAGGCAGAGGAGTGTAGTACACTCCCACGTTTCACCAGTTACACTTAAGTCCCATGGAATAAGTGGTGAGCCTATTGCCATATAAGGGGCACAATTCCAGACTCCGAGTCACACCACTAGAAATTCTAAATTAGAAAAATCCAATAGTACACGACCCGGGATTTGAAACCAGGACCCCCGATCGGCAGTCGCGCTTGCAATCACTCGACTAACGAGGCATCTGATGTCTGTTAATTCGTATTTGTCCAACGTGGTACTCTATGGCCTCAACCCTTCTCATTCTGAAAGGAGAGTCATTCAGTGTTTGTCAATCTACATTCTTAACTAAAAACTTACTTATTTACTCTCCTTTCAGTGATTAAATATCATGCTTTTTATATTCATCATACTGTTTATAATTATACTGTTCCTAATAATTTATTGTAATATATTGAGCATTTTTATAATAGTTTATTTCTCAATGTACAAACACACCTATTTGAATGGTTCAGGTTTAAGCTCGGTGACGTTATTGTTGATCGCATGAACGGAGTTGTTCTGTGACTCCAATTCGATCTCATCTTTTGCTTGTTGAAAGCTTGAAAGTAAAGGGGACATATAAAGCATTTGTTAAGGACTAGTGGTAGAGAACTAATCGATATTTTGGCCTTGTTTAATTAAATTTTGAACGTCATTTAGGTTTTGATGTTAAATAGTACAGACAGTACAAATGTTTGTGACATTTTTGTGTCTGACATCTGTAGTAGGTATTAATATTAACTATACATGTGCCAATTGATATAAAGATTTTATCTTTTTGCGTTCCACCATATAAACTGTAACTGTACCAAATCTTACATTCCTTCGTGCGCGCAATGTTCTTAAAAAGCGGCACAAATATTTCTCGTCACGTTACATGTAGATAATATCTTGACAATACATGATACCTAGATAGATAATATGTTGGAACAGCTTCACACACGGCTGATCTCAAACTAGGCCGAGCTTCTGCTATGGAGACTAGATAGCTGACGAACTACATATATACATTTCTAAATACATACTCGTATAGACAATGTCACAGTCGGACACGGAGGAAATTCACCAGCGCTCATGTAAATATTTCTTCCGCGTGGGAATCAAACCCACGACGCCGCGCCCGACTGCCGACAAAATTGTAGCTGCTATCATGTTAGATGAACTTGTTCATTTCATAAATAAATTTGCATTATCCAACCATCATCATCGTCATCGACGTCTTTATTGCTTCAATGTTGGAAAAGGACCTTTTGACATGATAATATAATATGTGAATGTTTAGTACATATTTTTCAAAGAAATGGCAGATTCCGGTCACTATAGTACTATAGTAATTTGTGATAAATTATTTTTGTATAATTCTCGATATACATAAATGACCATGCACTTTAGTATTAGAACGCATTATTTATTTAATTCATTCTCCAATCATCCAAGTATGAACAGCCTGATGCGTTTAGACGTTTTCGTAACGAAATGTAAATATCACAATAATCAGAGAGAGTATTTCAATCTGTGTGTTTGTTGTGAGTGCAGATTTGGATAGGTGCGATTGTGATGGTAGCGATCCACAGAAGTGACGGTAAGGACAATTATTTAGACCACTTTATGCGCTCTTAGCCGTATGTAACGATCTGGTGATGAAGGACGAAAACGTGGTGCCTCTCACAGCCACCTAAACAACACGAAATATCTTCCTTCTGTTTTTCACTGAAAACCCTTCAACAACATATCAAATGAATGTGTGACGGTGCATTTCGCAAATACATATCCTTTTCGAGTTAAAAAATATATGCAAAAATGTGTGCAAAAACATGTATTGAAATCAATGACGTAACCTTTCAACTGACCGTATTATTTTATAATAATAATCATTAATAATTGTATTAGCAACTAACACTAGTTATACTTATCATAAAAGTACAATTCTTACATAAATCTATTCGTTTACAATAACAAAATTCTATATACCAATAGAAAGATATGAAACGATACGCAACATGACAGAGCGTTCGCTAGTAATAGCCAAGAGACCGCCCCGCCCGTTTTAACTTCACCTTGACCGATAGCAAAAAAAGGCGACGCCCTGGCATATTGCCCGCGCCTCCGTAAACAATATTACGAGTTTATCATACACACACGTCATTTTGTTACACTTTTAGTATAGCCCGTTTTTTCTATACTGTAAATATTATGACGGATTTAATGATCGTTCAAATTGTTCGTATTTTTCTGGTATGCCGGTGTTGTAAATGCGAACTAATTCGTTTCGTTCAAAAGTTCTGAATCGTTATTAATCATTGTTAAATATTATTTTCGTTAATTGCGTGTGTGTGCGTACTTTCATTAAATTGATAATATCACATGTCTATTAAAATTGAGGGATTTTAGATTGTTTTTGTATATATGTACGTATTTACTTCAAATACAATGCAATGATAATGAAATATTTCATGGGAGAGGTGCTTTTGGAATTGCTCTGAAAAAATTGGGGCTCTTGAACAACATTATTGATTGATACAGGTTAGCTGCTTGTTATGACAATTACCTTGTAATTAGATATAATAATTCATCATACACCATATGAAAATACTGAACATGTAAGTTTATGTTACGTTATGAACATAGATATCGTGTCCATGACAAGAATAGATCAAAATTTTATTTTTTAATGAAGTTATGTATAATCGATAAAATAGCTATCTCCGTTGGTAATTCGATTTTATTTCATCGATGCAATGTCCACTAATCGGAATCGAATTGTTTAGATGTCACTTTTTCATTAATTGTCACAAGTTCGACATCAATACATACCATATTTGTACTGTAGTATTTGTGTTTTCCATTGTAATGTGTTTATTCATTCTATTCATAATCTTGTAAAATCGTATGTAGTAATATCACTTACCATTTCGTTCCAGAGACATATTACTCAGTTCCGATCCTTTTTTTATCATTCCACTGTTGGAACATGGGTCTCCTCTCATAATGAGAGGGTTAGGGTAATAGTCTGCCACGCTGGCCAAATGCGTGTTTTCAGACATCATACGCTTTGAAAATTTTATTTTGTAAACTCTAATGTCACTTACACTATTCTCCACTTATATTTATTTAATCTAAGAATACTATTCTTTTTGATTTATATCAGTACAAACATCCCGGCAACCTTAACATGACCTTGCAAACTGAGTAGGTATTCAATACAATCATCATTCTCACATTTTTGTGCTTCATTTAGTTTTTATGGGTATCAACACCATTACGTCGTCCGATGCGCGACTCCTCGCTATCATACAAAGATTAGAATGTATATAAGCCTCAGTGGCCTTGGCAAGAATGTGAGCAGCGTCGTTAAGCGTATTAATGGGTGCGATAATTTCATACGCACAGTAGCATTTAGCTGTGTCGGTTTCTTTATTTTCGTATATTAAAGAATATATTTTTATATCGTATCGTTATATACGTATATTTACTAGGTTCAGTAGTTAGTTGTTTCAGCGATTCCCACCCAGAACAGATATTTCCCTGAAGAACAAGTATTTGTTCTGTGCCTAGGTATAATTAACTTTTTATATAAGTTCATATTAATATCTATTGATATATTTATATAATTATATATGCCATGTCAACAGTGTGGTTACCATAACACAGGCTTTGCTTACTTTCTGAGATAGTGTAACATCGTGCCTGTATCTTCCCGAAGAGGTACACAGAGGAGTGCAGTACACACCCACGTTTTCCAAGTTACGTTACATCTCTCTATGGAATAGGGACTGAATCTATTAACTTTCTGAGATGTTCCAAGCTATTGATTGACGAAAGTGTTCTTCCCTACGACATTGTTGTATAAAACATACCAATAACGTATGAGATACGATCTTCGTTCGCTAATAGAGCGGATGGCGCAGCACGTAAACATCGGAAGCACGGTAAGCGTGTCATTGTCGCGCGGCTATATATAGCCAGAATGTCGCTCGCATGCGGGCCTTATTGCGGTTTTCTATTTTTGTACCGCATTTGTCGTAATCGATTTAGAAATTATTGTACGTCGATTCTACGACCTCTAGACGACGATACAATAAATATACTAACAGACGGCACACACTCAAGCACATGCACATGCACACACACGAATTTGTATCTCCGTGTATCTATATCTACGTATGTATATATTTACATTATTGTTATTATATTTTTACTACATAGTTACGGAACAATTTTTATTTATTTGAATTTCATTTTAACACATGGTGCTTTCCCCCTGTGTGTTAATCGCCAATCAAACATACTCGTAAATATATAGCCAAAATTTTATGCCTCGTGACTTAAGGCGAGGCTGTATTTTGCTTTAGGACAGATACAGTAAATAAAAAAGATTTTAATGTGTGTATCTTTATTTATAAAAAAAAACATGCGTGCGTACAAAGTACACATGTCAGAAGTGAAACTTCTTTGGCGAAC
>DWME01009331.1:0-10991 GCA_018244795.1 Parelbella ahira ahira | reverse complement strand
TAACCCTCTCAATATGAGAGGAGACCCATATTCCAACAGTGGAATGACAAATGGGTCGATTATTATTATTTTTATTATTACATAGTCCCCTAACACTCTGTATTTAAGTCCTACTGTCACCAGCACAAAGTCCACTCTACTGTTCACGTCGTACTCAATAACGTAAAGACGTACCCTCGCTAAGACCGTGCTGGAGCCACACGTGAAGCGCGCGCACGTGGCGTTACGTGGCGAGTCACGTTCGCGCGGGCGGGACTAATTTGTGTTATTGTCTCGAGCGTGCAGCAAAAACGTAGTAATCTTAAGTGCCCCCATTAATTACTATTACGATAACCGCCGAGCGAAAAAATGTACCTACAGTTAAAATTGTGGGTTTACGATAAAATTGATTTGGTTTTATAACAGTTTGTTACAGCAGGGTTAGGTTAGGTTAGGTAGGGTTAGGTTAGGTTAGGTAAGGTTAGGTTAGATTACCGCCGCTTGAAAAATGTATCTTTGTGTACATTTTTTCAAGCCCTAATGTACAGTTAAAATGATGTGGGTTACAAAAAATTTGATTTGGTTTCGTAATAGATTGTTATAACATCCCGTCTGTTTCAAGAACGGATCAGTTTAATTTTAAGGATTAGGTGAAAATGGCAACACCCTACAGGGTTATACTCTTTCGAGTTTACTTTTTTCTTGCTTTTATTCTAAACGGTGTGTCCTTAAATTTTAGGTCTCTGCCTATTACACCGTCAAGGCGTATGTTTTTTAAAAAACGACTCAATATAATTTGGATCAATACAATTCTCACGGTTATTGGCTGTATATTGAACGTGGCTTTGGCCTCATCGCTAATTTTGAGAGGACAACCGATAGGAACGATAAAAAAGCTGATGATGATGATAGTCAAGACTTTGTAATTCAGTGCTCTCTCTGAGTGACAGTTGGCTATTTCGATCAAAAAATTATCTTATTGCCTATTTCTATCTCACTGTACCTGATGCTTCATAATACAGCCTGTTTTAAAGAGGTATTTTTCCGTAATCTTATGTTTTAATCACATACTCCGCTTGACCTTCAATTTTAATTCGATAATTGACACGCTTTGAGGCAAGTTAATTTGCACGTTGTGTGTTAATTTATTGAACAAATCTTTTTGTTTTGAGCTCATTTAATTTTTAGTGCTTTTATGATACATACAGGTAAACTGCATACAATTTTTGTTTATTTATTTTTGAATTTATTTATTTTCCACTGGGTTCAAATCCGGGGTCGGGTGTTATAGGATTTTTCTAATTTAAAATTTGTAACAGTAACTCGGAGTCTGGAATTGTGCCCGGTGTATGGCAATAGGCTCACCACCTATTTCTACGACTTAAACGTAATCGGTGAAACGTGGGAGTGGAGTGAACTCCTCTGCCTTCCTCTCCGGGGATTATAAGCGTGATCTTACGTTGTAAATGATATTATATGTAATATTAAAGTAAAATTAAAATCGTATTTATAACGATTAATCTTGCAAATGAATTAAAAACAATAATGAATGTAACATTTATAGGTAACTTGCATTTTTGCTATTTTTATTTATTATATTTCATTGTAGTAATGTAGATTGTGAGTAATTTATTTCTGTAATTTCGACGGTTAAGTGTGTGATTATTTAATTTTACATTATGGGACATATATAGGGCGTTTGTACGATCACGAAGACAACATTATATTGGGTGTGTTTATGTTTTAAAATCTCTTGTTATATTGAACCTAAATATAATCTATGATCATACATAGTCATCTTTAATGGATTCAGATGTTATTTTGCGGGGTTTGTGCCCTATGTATGCCGATAGGCTCCCTTTATTTAATGGACAATATTGGTGGTGTCTACACTCCTTGCTTAACTTTTTGTGGGATACAAGTTTGATGTTATTTTTTGTAAATAGGTCAAAGAGGCTCTGTTGTGATAAACCAAGTACGCTGGTGTATACCTACTCGTATATACGTAAATTTCATTACACCTATTTAAGTATTTAAAAAAAAACTAAGTTAAGTATTAACTATAGTAAGCAATAGTAACATAGTTAATGGATTATGTACGGAGTTATATCGTTGATAATTTGCTGGAAATGCGCTGAACTAATTTTTGGGTAAAATTATTTTTTGTGTAGACAATATAGCGATGTATTTAAGTTCTTGTTGTGAATGATCTGATGGTCTGATGATGATGGAGATGATTCTGCGGAAAATATCAAGACGGAGGTCTAAATAACAAATCACAATTATTATTACTGTTCTATGTTCTGAAATTGGATATAGACTATTATATCATAGTGTTGAAGAGAACGCATATCCCAATTCCGATATATGACGTCAGGTGACCAAACTCACATGATTGAGCGAGAGTATACAACACTTAAGAGCAAACAGTGGAAATGTGAAACGGTTATATAAATTGCTCTACAAAACGGAGTGTGCATTAAGACGACCGTATTATCGATATAATTGTTGAATAACAACATTACCGTATCAGTATCGTACTTTAAAAGCTATTAGAAAACAAACGCGCGCGCGTGTGTGTGTGTGTGTGTGTGTGTGTGTGTGTGTGTGTCTATCTTATATAATTAATGAGTAACAAAACAAACATTGTATTCGTGTTCGTGTGCTTGTGTGTGTGTTTATATGTATGTTTATATGTATGTGTGTAAATGCATTTCCGTGATCAGCAACATCCACATGGCGGTACACGTGAGTTATGAGCAACACGAAGTGTGGTGAATGATGCTGATTACATTGTCTCATTGGGTCTTTGATTGCCAAGTGGCAAATTAATACCTTTCTTTTATTTGTTGAAAAGCAAAAGGGGGAAAAGCACTCCGGGGGTGCTGGATTTAAATCCATGGCGCGCACCTCTTTATAAAACTGCGTGTTTTAAGTTTAAATATCACTTGTTAACGGTGAAGGAAAACATCGTGTGGAAACCTGAACACCTTAGAATTTATAAAAAAAAAATTCTGTGGTGTGTGAAGTCTGCCATCCTACCTACACTTGGCCAACGTGGTTGACTATGGCCTTAACCCTCTCAATATGAGAGGAGACCCATATTCCAACAGTGGAATGACAAATGGGTCGATCACTATCATTTATATTATATTTATTTGTTTAATCAAAAAAAAATATTTAATAATTGTTATAATCGTTACTGTTATATTGTCATGGATAGGCAAAGAGCACCGAGCGCGCAACTTCATTATCCTTACAGACACTTTCATCAATTATTTGCACCCACGCAAAGATTATTTGTAGATTTTTTGTTTATGCCGATATCAGAAACAAAAAATCTATAAAAATGTAAACTATCCAATTTCGAAAATATTAACTTCGTGAACTTGCTATACGTTCCCCCCTCCCTCCACCTTCTTTGGGCTTACGTAAAAAATAAAACATGACATTCTTTCTTTTACTTAAAATCTCGTAGTATTTTGATGAGAATTTATTTATGAAATACACTCACTCTCGCCTCGAAAATTTCGTTCACGTGAAAATAGAACTTTTTTAATAGGTCAAGGTCGGTCCACGGTAATTGAACCACTGACCCGAATACGGGAGGAACACGTTTTTTGTGTGCTGTATTATAACCTCGATATGTATTGGTTACACAACAACCTACTGTAAACTCTTATTTATTAAAAAAAAATGTTCTCGATTTTCAAAATTGTATATCTGCTAATATTAGATACTTTTAAAAAATATCGGCTTCCAATCGTTAGTTTGTTAGGAATAGAAAATATTCGAACCATCTTTTGATCTTTTAACGTTAGGATATTATGATTAAATGTTATAAATATCAATTTAATATGGCAATATTTCGTTTGACTTTTATAATAGTGTTTGCATCTCTAGTGGTGGAATGAACTGTGCAAAGAGCAACGGGCGATATTAATACATTGTAACAAAAGAAAAGTAGTCATTTTAATTTGTAACAGATTTGAAACGCAGCGATACTCTTGTTTTAGTAGTATTTGTAATAAATAAACAAATGTAGTTAACAGATGGATGCACTACTGATAATTGTAGTACTTACTCCTATACAAAATGTACATTTTTAGTCGAATCGTTACTGCAATATTTTTCAATAATGATTTGACATTACACCAATCTATACCAGATCCTCTCTTCTGGGAAATTAGATTTAAATTTTGCCGCCCAACTGTCTGTTTAGAAATCTTGCGCGTTTTAAATAACAACTACGACGAAGAAAAACGCTGTGAGAAAACCTGCACATCTGAGACTCCTTCATAATGTTCTCTAAAACGTGTATACACTTCCACATGGCTAGCGTAGCATACGACTTTAACTCTTTTCTTCTCTTCTGAGAGAAGACTTATATCCAACATTGGAACTACAAAGACATTGATGCGCTCTTAAATATGGAAATAACACTTAGCGCTTATAAATATTAGGTAGTTCTATATATGTATTCTATCATATAAAAAGGAAGGTCCAGGACCGGAAGGAGCGGCGCCGATTAGGGGAGGCTTATGTCCAACAGGGAGGCAGCAGCAGTATGTCCAGCAGTGGCTGACGATGATGATGACAATGATGATATTATATATATTGATTTATTAGCAATTAGTATTAGCTATTACTATTCTATTCAAGATAAGAGTGAATAGGCACTCTCCAGGCGGGCGTGCTACATCCCAGGCTGCACCTCGCTTTCCATCAGATGAGACAGCAGCCAAACGCGAGCCTATTTCTAAATTTGTGAACTTCAAAATTTACTTTAGTAACTTGTTACTTTAGTGACAACCATATTCTAAGATCGTAACATCTACAAGTTGTTACTATTAACGTTAGATAAGAAATATGATAATATTTTAATGAACGGACGTATGAAATCTTGCAATTGATATAATAACCTCCACTCGTCCTATTCCAGACGGTTAGGTGCATATTTAAATCTCTTTTTATCGAAATTTCTTTTGTATATCGTATTTTAAATCTTCTCTTTATTGGAACGGTTATCAAATTATTCTGACTTAAATGTTAGTTTTTATTATTCGTTACTATGGAGTAGGAGTCAAAGGTATTTCGAAAACATTTGTACCTAAGTATTTACGTGTTATACACACAATTCAGTTCTGCATACCTAATAAAATTATTATTATGTTTCAATAACAAGAATATGCCCAATACGCTTGCACAGCGTAAGGGTATGGGGAAAATCGCATTACAAATTACTCCTAGCGTTACATCTACAAAACCTTGGGAAGGGAAACGCAGCTTGATTGAAGAAATAAATAAAATCAGACATTAAGCGACAAAAGGGCTATTGGCAATAATAAATTGAATTAGATTTCTTTTATTTACACATGGCTGATCATAATTTTCATCACGACACTGGGCAAATCCGACCATTGCCTAGTACCCAGTTGGTAAAGCTGTAGATTGGATTGGAAACCAAGTTAAGAGTCTGCAGTTGACTAGCCTAAGTCACAATTATCGCGTGTACTTATGCTGTATTGCAGCAAGGTTTACTATTCGCCTTTCAAGTAGTAAAGTAATATGAGGAATCAAAAACGTATCAGTTCTTTGGAGTAACAATGTGTCTATAATCAAGCTCGGATGGAACAGATTCGAAATTCGAATTTAAAATTCGAATTGAAACGATTAAAAAAATTGTATTCGAAATGTCGATTTGAAATTCGATTTTTAAAATTAAGCGCCAAATTCGGATTGCAATTTAAAATTCAAATTTGGAATTCATTCGTTACGACGTTTGTTGGGAACAAGCCCAGCCGAACGCTAATGGGTTGGACGTCAATGTTACTAACGATCAAGGCAAGTAAAAGGTAAATCTTTTATCATTTATTTTGGTATTTCAATGTATGGAGCCCTTGAATTAGTGACATATAGCCACCGTTGTGTCATCGGCTTTATGTTAGGTTTATTTTGCAAGTCTTTATTTAAATAAGTGATGATTGGAACTATATAACAATGTAATCTGAACCTTGAATCTGAACTATGTACTATGCTAACACTGCGTCGTAAACAGATAAAGTAAATATTTTAAGAAAAACAGTTTGTATTTCAATTAAAATATATTTTGAATACCTTTTTTTTACTCTTGTATTCACGTGTATGTTATTCATTCGTGGACATTATGTACATTCGTTAATGAATACTGCAATTAAATTAATTACGCAACTGATTTGAAATGATCATTAATGACACTCGTTATATACACAACAATATTGAAAGTTGTCATAGGTCACTACAGTCATATTATTTAATTATGCCTGCCTGTCTAAGGACTTCATAAAGATACAATATACCTACACATTTTTGGGTGCACAAAAAAGCAATAACGTAAGCTTGCACTAATTTAGTATGTTACAAAATAATATCTAAAAATATTGTCATAGCAAATTCTATATCGCTCTGGTCTCAAACTAAGTGGAGACTATAATATGGTAACCAAACAGCTTAAACCTTAGATCATAATTTCAACTCCAAGAGGAAACCCGTGCTCAATAAAGGGCAAACCAATGTATTAATGATGGTTCTAGAGAGTGCTATTTAATTCAATGCAGTTGTACTTTATATAATTTAGATTTGAGTTCAAATCTAGTCAACGTATCCAGGTTTACGTACAGAAAGAAAAAAAAACTAAAAGCCAAACACTAATATTCTATATATAATACAAAACCCATTTATTCTATTATATAATAACATAATAGCTTAACATAAGGTATCGTTGACATGTGTTACTTATGTACACACGTCAGCAGACTGAACCGAAGCACGAGGAACAAATACTTGAACAAAATCACAATCTGTTTGTTAAACGAATGTACAAGGAAAATCGAAACAAAATAAAAAAAAACATATTATTACGAATTAAATTAAAAATCGAATGCTGAAACGCAAATATTACATGTAACGATCACTAACAGTTGCAACATGTTCGAAATTTAAAAATCATTGCAAACTTGATACCTTACAACAATAAATTGAACAAAAAAGTATTCTTTGCGTATCACAATACATAATCAGTTACATAATTACAAAACAGCTTCACGTGCGTTCCTTTGCTCACGTGTCGCTTACGTCACGCGGCTAATTGTCTTAAGCCGAAGTGATACATCCATTAATTATTATTATATTCGAAGCATTTATAAGAACCAGTTAAGACAATAATTATAAGTAAATGTCGTCGAACTTGATATGTTCAGGGTCTTTACTTGCCATTGTATGCAGTTTGCAAAGAAAAATCCTTATAATTTTATGCTCAAGCTTAGCGATACACATGCAATTTAGTCAAAGAAGTGCTTCATTTTATATTGAAAATATAAAAGTACTTACGTCGAAACACGTATTAAATTAAGGCATGTTCAGAATTAAATTATGACAACTTAGCAACGTTAGCAATGCCGCCTTCATTTTTATATAATGGCATTTTTACGTGCGGTAATAATTTCACGTGTTTTGTTGTGTTAGAGAAATTTTTCTACCGCAGGAAACTCTGGAATGGGGTTCGGTTTTAGATTTCTTACGTAATTACATATGTATCAGAAATTATAAGCGTCACTGGTATGGCCGCCTTAACTTTTATATAATGATGTCTGTTTCACGTGAAGTGTTTCTGTACACGTGTCTTTTGCGTCAGTGTTCTCGTCCACCGGAACTGAAGTGTGTTTGGTTTATATTTCAGTCTAGTACTGTCGCTTGAAGTTTTTGTATAATGGCGGTGTCACGCACGATTTTTCTGTTTACGTGTATTCGTCAGTCTACTTAGCGTCAACTTTGCCTCCACTGGAGTTAAACTGTCTTTGATTGATATTATAAGTTTTCACTTACATAACTGTGTACGTACCTATGAGGCATCACAGGCGACATTGGTCATATAGCCTCGAGTTGTTATATAATGATAGCCGTTTCACGTGTTATTTTTCTGTTCACGTGTCTTTTACGTCATAAGACTCGTCCACTGGATTTAAAATGTTAGATCATGTTTGTGTTTTTTTCATAAATTAAGTATAATACTGTTTACGTACTTATTAATAATAATGAAGACGAGGAAAATAATAATAATAAAACCGTATGTAGATAGAAATGGCGTTTGCAAGGCTATCCGTTTACAAAAAACTTATGATGAGTTTTTACACTTTATATCTATTTAATAGTTAGTTTAGTAAAAATTTAATGACAGCTATAATGACGACTTGTGTTTCGGTTTGAAGGACATGGTTGTGGGTTTATGTGTATGCTCCAGGGCATCATCTCGGTTCTGAAGACTAGCAATGCATCTGTAGCTGACCTTGTAGGATTTATGTATATTAAAAAATAAAAAATAATAATAATAATCGACCCATTTGTCATTCCACTGTTGAAGCATGGGTCTCCTCTCATATTGAGAGGGTTAAGGCCGTAGTCTGCCACGCTGGCAAAGTGCGGGTTGGCAGACTTCACACACCTCAGAAAATATTTTTTTTTTTTATAAATTCTAAGGTGTGCGGCGGGTTTCCTTTACAATGTTTTCCTTCACCGTTAGCAAGTGATATTTAAAGTAAAACGCACTTTTATAAAGGTGCGCGCGCCATGGATATGAACCCAGGACCCCCGGAATGAGAGGCTGAATTCTTAACCACTACCACTGCTACCACTGCTTTCTAAATTTTATTCAAAAAAATTCTATTCTTCCAACAGAATTTTGAATATTAATGCTTAATTTTAAATTAAAGCTAATGCAACGCCCTAAAACCTATGATCGCTTTTCGATCGATCTTTTTGATCGATAAGAAGCGCTTCTGTGTCATTTCGGAAATATGTACCTACTAAAAAACTAATATTATTTTTTGTATTCACGCTTTTGGGTGATGAGTATATAAATATGATCATGATAAGCGAATAAATGTGCTAACTTGTACAGACTTATCATTAGTAGCCTATGTTCCGTAACAAACGTTACGGAACATACTCTCTCTTTCTCGATCTCATTTACGCTTAGAGAAAGAGACGGCTAAATGCTCGTTCTAACTTAACCTACAAAAATAACTACAAGTGTAATACCGTCTTGCTTATTAATAAATCGTGGAAATATATACGTGCCAGTATATACATACATATCTACATAGTAATACCTAAACAGTTATAAGGTAGGCCGTGTTCCGTGTAAGCGTAATAAATAAACAGCTGTTCTTGCAATAAACCCTTTATGATGCAATACTCAGTCCTCCATTTGCCCTGCCTTGACTTATGTCGACTTGTGAAACTGTGACACGTGTAGGTTCGCGTAAATTCAAAAAAGGTTTCCTTTATGTTATTAATATTTCGTGATTAAATTTCGTAAGAGTGAATCCTTTAAAAGGAATGAATGTACAAATGAATACATTACTGTAAATAAAATTATGCTTGTTTCACTGAATATTGAAAAGATTTTCTTAAAATATATTTTGTTAGTATTTATACGCATGATTATATATTTACCGGCTTAACTCACGTACCTACGTTTTTCGGTATGGCCCGACTAGTTTCGGACCTGTACGAGGTCCTTCCTCGTGAGCTACATCTGTTTGCGACGAGGTCGCGGCGGCGACTTACTCCGCCTGGTCTCCTATTTTTATAAATGAATTACAGTTAATCTAATTCATTTATAAAAATAAAAACCATGAAAAATATTAAAATAAATCACAATTTGCGAAACGCAAATGTGTACACAGTTAATCACGTTGTTTAAATCCCCAGCTAAATGCGAACGCCTAAGAAAATATTCACTACATTTTCACGCAAAAGTATATTATGTTACCCTCGTCTGAAAACTTGTTCAACCTTTTCTAACCTGGAATTGTTGTTAAGACCTAAAATAATAACGCGGGGCGCTTAGGTGCTTTTAGTTAAAGACGTTCAGTCTACAAATATTAAAACATTACTCAAGTTTTTGACGTAGGTACCTACCTCTTTCTTTGCAAATTGTTGCCATATTGTTCCTAAAAGGTATTTTAAAAAATCTTAGGCCTTAATAATCAACTCATAATAAAAAAAATGCTGTACCATTTAATATGACAAAATAGCTCTGACTTCATAATTGATCCTTGTATAGGGTGGGTCCCTAAAAGGGATTATGTGTCACGTGTCTTTTATGATGGAATATAAAAACACCTCACCCAGAAACGGAAGGCCGCTTGATTATGACACACGTATTAGGTATACCACTGTATAACTAGGGAGTGTTTTTAAAATTTTATACCATGTTTTAATTAATGCTATTTTAATAAAAGACGATTTCTAATTGGAACGTTGTGTGAAATAAAACAGGATTTGAAAATTATATTTTTTTATATTATCACACTAGGTCTTTCATATGTAGAAGAACGTCGTAAAATGACGATAACTACCAGGATTGAGTGTTAAATGCGTCCTCCGAAAGATGAAACAGCTAGTAGACATGTACCAGAATAACCTGCCGAGCGTTGGTCAACTTCATAGTAAGTTAGAAAGCTGCAACTTCGTCTACGCTACGTGCTTTTTATTACCAGAAAAAAATATACTGTCAGAATTATAAACTAACTAATTTTTTAATCACGGTTAGCAAACCGAATGGGTATCCACTTGAGATATTATAAGTTATTACACTACTACACTGCATTACCTACACTGTATGAATAAGTAACCGTACTCCATTTACAGGCGACCATTAGCATGAGCCTTAAATAATTCTAACAGAATTTTCTCTATAAAAAACCATAGTACATTTTTTATATGATAATCTAGGCTTTAACTGTGATCCTACCAAATTCATCGTTAGTCCTCAACCACGCGCCTAGAAAAAATCCTTTCACCCCAGTTCTGCTCCTTTTATTTTTGTAGATTGTAAATGAATGTATCGTTACGTTAAGAACTGTGATACAAGGCTGCATTTTGATGTCACTTAAGTTATTTAACGAGATCTAATTTTTTAAAAGACGTATACCTAAACTACCAATTAGGATGGGAGTGAAACAAGATAT
>DWME01009330.1:0-10991 GCA_018244795.1 Parelbella ahira ahira | reverse complement strand
AGGAACCGGCTACAGCTCTGCGAACGCTCGGGGGGGCGATGCCAGCCAGCGGGTACAGCATCGACACCGGGGTCGGTGTAGATGTCTTTCCTAGATGTATGGTATATATACACCTCTCTATAACTCTCTATACAATAGTAAAAATCCCATCAATCCTTTCAGTTTTCACACTTTACTTTTATATTACACTTATATATCATGATTATATCCAAATATTACTATAAAACATATATGTACATATATGGAGTGATATCAAAATACAGTCATCCGTCAGAGAGCTCACCGCGCGCCATCATTTTATTTTGCGAAGTCGTTACAACTTTTATCTGCTTTATTGTATGACATAAATCATATCAACATCAGCATAAACTCTGTAGTTTCATAGTTCATGGACATTCAGTCTGATAAACACAGCCTGGAGTGGTGACAAGCGATTGTAATTTAATAAAATGAACTGTAAAATGGTGGTCGTATTGAAAAATTCAAATGTCTTTGACCAAGACACAGTTGGGTAAAGCAACGAGCAAAGAAAATATGCACCCCGTAAAGTTTTCAGATATGTTCTGTCTCACTCTCACTTTATCATTGTAACTGTTTATGGTTTTGACCTTTCCCGTTTTGTCAAGATGTCCGTGTCCAATAGTGACGGCGAATATGATGAAGATAATGTTAATAAAGCAACCTGTAGATAGTTACTGCTGAACAGTCAGTCGCATGACAGAAAGCTATTTTGCAAAATTGGCTCTATAACATATATGTACGTACAACAAAATTGTCACAGTCGAATACATGTAATGCGAAAAATTGTTCTGTCATTTTATCTGCTGGAAAAACCACAAGAACACAGTACCGTACGTACGTATGCACGTGCTCAGTAAAACTGAATAATCGGAAAAGATTATGTTGTTCCCATCGCGGCGACTTCCGGTTCCTCTGTGCTTTGTGTCTGTGTCTTCCAACAATAGATCTGTCTTAATACCTCTTCCATTTCTATGTTCATATTTGTTTGGTACGTGATATATGTTTAAATTAAATTAATCAGATCTATATATAAATATAATATAATTGCTGACAGTGGTTGGAAAGTAAGAGCTGATGGTTGAGTTCGCGACGTACTGTTGGCGAGGCCTATGTCCAGCAGTAACCATGAACAAGTTAAAGGGTCTATAGTAATTTTAATTATGCTCAATTATTTTACCTATGAAATGTTTTATCATATTATTCTTAACATACTAAAAGGAATTATTACAGGACATGTCAATCAATTATATATCTCTAATTTATTATACACATTCAACATATTACTTTCTTTTTAAAAACGCTTGTACGCGTTGTAGTAACTGTACCGACATTGTGGATTTATGCCGAATGCTGAGTTAAGACTAAATCTTTTATGCTCAATGCTGAGTTACGACTAAGATATATATTTAACTTCATTTGCAATTCACATTCAGAATTTATTTTATTTAAACGTTGTTCAGTGGTATTCAAAAATAAAATGTACTTGCAATATTGCTGTTTTGTGATTATAAATAAATCTGTAAGCGCAAATCCTCCTTGGTACCATTATGGTAGCACCATATTCCAATCGTTAAAATTTTTAAAGGCTCCTCCCCTTATGACTGTCGCTAACAGCGCTCACGTTTTTATGCTCGTAAGTGTAGGCAATGTTACAGCAACGTTGAGTCGTGTGTTTACACTTAGAAAAAATATTTTTGCTCATCAAACAAAGGTTTGTTCCTGATTAAAATGGATCTTCTAACTATTGGCTCAGCAGTCAGGGTACTTATGACTGGTGTGACGGCTAATATTTATTATAATAGGTTGTTATAACAGAAGAAAACTCTTTTCTCTTTCGAAATCATACACAAACGAGTAACAACACGTCTGCTTCATTCCACGACGTCCAGAAACAAAGGAAGAAGTAGATTTTCCAACACATTGCTATTTGAAGATATCGTCTAATGTTCATAAGCGCTCATAGCTTTAACGTGATTGTTTATCGCAAGTGATCTGTACAGTTAAAAGATAATCGCCTCAGTCAGATGTTGAGTGGATGAACATTAGTGGAGAGTTTTCACGAGCGTTGTTTTGCCTATGTATAGTATAAACCTATTGTTAACTGTAATTATTATGTCTCCATACACTCGAACGATACCTTATAACATCCGACTAAAAGTTTGGCCTTAAGCTGTACCTCCACTAATCCGTACTGGAACAGTGTTGTGGAGAATGTTCTAGAACCTATATCTTCTTCAGATACGTAATTGGTCCAGCTAAATATGTTTTCAAAGATATAGGTTTGTGAAGAAACGCTAATGCTTGTATATAGCCCGTTATACTGTACTTACATATTTATACGTTGGGGTGCTAACACAAGTATTATGATGACATAATAATGGAAATAGTTCCCAATTCGCTTCGTTATAAACAACTTTTGTAATTGAGTTTACATGTTGCTCTATCTAATGTGTAGTGGCCACTTCAGTCCATAGGCATTAGTGTTTATCTCAAGGGTCTATTAGACTCTAATAATCATAGCTTGTCACGGAGTCAACAGCTCTTTTATCAGTTCACAACTATTAATACGTTTATCAGGTAATATGTTGTGTAACGTGAGCACAGTTACGAAATTTCTCTTCCATTGACGAACACTGTGTTCCTCATTATAACAACAATGGCGTATAACATATAAATAATGATGTGAAGCTTGATTGATAGATGCCTTGTGATATCACAGGGAGTATGCAATTTACCATCATTATTTTAGGGTGGTAACACCCTGACAGTGTGCAGAGATTACTATTATTTGTAAAAATTGCAATTTATAATTCATAACAAAACATCACGCGTATGTTTCCCCGAAGGCGTAGGCAGAGGTGTGTAATACACTCTCACATCTCCTGAGATATATTGTATGTTGCACAATAGAAGAGGAGTTAAGCTTAAAGCTATACACCGAGCACAAATCCAAACTCCAAGCCACTGCTAAGAATTCAAGTTAGAAAATCTAAAGAATACCCAAGCTGGGGACTGAACCCAGGACCTCTGGATCATTGATCGCCTTTGCAACCTCTCCATCAACGAGACAGAATCTATGCCATGAATGGTAGCTCAAGAAGAAAGACCTCGGATAGGTCCGAAATTGGTCATGATATCTAAAAAAAATACGCTAAACCGACATATAATTTCATATTTTTTTTAAAGTACTATGTTTCTTGTTTTATTCTACTAGACTATTTCAATAGCATTATTATTATTACTACAACTGATGACATCCGCTATATCTTATGAGTATGTCGGCACCCGAATATCCTTGTTAGTAACAGCAAAGTCACGATGCCACCATAAACTATACGAGGGGACATCGAATTATCCAAAATGACTATATATTTTCAATGATGATTTTTCGAAAGTACTCATTGTATGAACACTATAATGACACTCGTACCTATATATTAGAATTGAATATATATATAATCGTTAGTAGTTTATGGGGAAATCAAATCGCTGGAACCGGTGTGCAATTAGGAAGAAGTATTACATTTAGAAGAAACATATTAGTTACAAAGGATAGAGATATGTGGCACTCGGTACTCTTTGTATTCCTGCCCCATAAGATACCTGTCGTGACGAAAATATAAGAAAGGGACTGATACACACACAATACAAAATATTTGTAAGATTTTGTTTAAGACTCAAATGTTGGCAAGAGATAATGAATTTCGGTCAAGTGGGTTTGTAAAAAGAGCTATGTGGGTATATATTTTTCTAGGTAGTTCATTAGCAATCTGGTTACCATAATACTAGCTTTCTCGATACTAATTTTGAGATCAGGTAGCAGTGTGGAGAGACGTCCTAAGATATTATTACTATTGAAACTTTATAGTCAGGTATTAGTCACGATCCAGGCTTCTGGAAGTTGAGATTCGTTGTCTATAAAAAACAAAATGTGGCCCGAATATAATTTTCCAGTATTTAAAGGGTTTTGTTTGGTTCTTTTTTATTGTTGGTTTTTCTGACACATCTTATTTACTTTTCTCAATGTGTAATATCATAAATCTACCACACTGGCGGAATACTGTTCAGCAGATTTCAGGTGCCTTAAATTACGTTTGCGTTCATTTATAATTTATATATTTTTCCGTTTGCATTCCAAACCATCAATCCCTTATAATTTCACTATTATATAACCGTACTATATAATGATATTAACCATAACCATAGCAACCATATCGTAACCATTGATAACTATTACGCAGATAAGCGCATGCTGGATCAGCGCCAGTAACGCCATCTGTTATCGAGCGGCTGATTGATATAACTCCAGCGTTTTATTTGCTCATAAACGATGTGCTTTAATATCCTTGTATAGTTTTTAGGTCAATGGGTCATTAAGAGTTATGATTTGAAGGTTTTGTTGTTTTTTTTTATAGATCATTTTATTTATTGGTTAAACATATATATCTATTGTTAGATACTTACAATAGTAGGTAGTCACCTTGATTTGATTTTACAGACATATTAGGTTATTATTTTGTATTTTGAAATCATTTGGATGATGTATTTGATTTAAAGATAAGCCTTTAAAAGTTTGAGTCATTCATTGTTCAAACTTTTAACTGCGGTTAATTTTGTTTTTAATAATAGTACATTTACGAGTAGGTGAATATATCGTGCTTAGTATGTCACGAATCATTGCATGCTTTGTCCCTTATTAACATAATTTCAATTACCCTAAGGGTGAATGAGAAAAAACAAAAGCTCAGATCCCAACTCGGTTGCGAACAAGGTGAGAAAATTATGATGCTGTTAATCCACAAGGAGAAAATGGTTATGCGTTAATAAATTCAAAATAACACTTCCGGGAAGATTGTTATCATGTAAGCGGTCTATGTCCCTGATTTACAATAAACACTCAACGTAAACGGATTACTTATCTCCAAACAGCAGCATTTTAACGATTTTATTATGAAATATAATTGTAATGATCTTTTTATAGGAAAGAAATGAATTATTATTGATTATAATATAAAACTACATACAACTATAATTGAAGATCTGAATAAAAAGAAAATAATCAAAATTAGTTGGATAGTAAAATTACAAATATAATCGGCATTTCATTGAAGAGAAAATGAAATTCAATTAGAAATAAAACCGACGTTCGATTTTATTTCTAATTTGAATTATTTTTAAATTCAGATTTGATTGAAAGGAATGTCATTATAACAGATTTTATTACAAAACTACAATTAATGCAAGAGATACTTATGAAAAATATGAATTGGAATGTTATCAATTTCATAATAAAATTACCAATATAAACATCATTATATTGAACAGAAAAGAAATATAAAGAATTTAGTTTATCTTGATACATTTTCCTATGAATTCGTAAGTATTAAGCTTTAGTTATGACCCCAAACGAGGGACGCTAGAATAAGCTGTCTAATTATAACAATGAATTTAAATTACCAAACGCCGATCGTTTTGGCGGGTCTACTCGCACTGACGATTGGCCTTTTAGAAGTTTCAAAATGTAACTGGAACAGTTGTTACTCGTCTAGAAAGTATTGTAGATACTATTATGATTTATAAACACTTAATCGGGTATACGCATCTAATTTACATCACAACATGTATTTCCCCTGAGGGGTGACAAAATAAATGTAGCATTCCAATATTTGACCCGTTATGTCACATGTCACAATGAATTGGAGATAATCCTATAGCGATACACCGGCAAAAAGTCCCGAACCCAGGTCACTATTAAGAATTTCATATTAGAAAAACCCGCTAGCACCCACCTTCGGATAGAGCTAGGACTTCTCGCTCAGCAGTTGCGCTTTCAACTATTAGACTTACATCATGTTAAGCGTTATATAATTGTAAACTGAGTTTCTGGTTCTAATGTTTATATTTTCTTAAATTCTTAAGTGGACCACCGGCAGCATACTTCTTCTATAAAGTACATAAAAGTTATGCCTATTAGAAACAACTATTGTATGACCGAAAGTTCCGCCTTTAGTTTTACCGTCGTTTCATTTAGTATATGTAAAATGTCATCCAGTTTATTTGTTCAGAAATAATCAATATAAATACTGAATTTACGAATTTACTAATTTCTTTCAACCAAAAAAATTAAACAAAATCCTATAAATAAACATATACTTCTGTTTATAAAACATAAAACGACAGTTACTTCTGTATGATTTTTAACTGTGTGTGAAGGACTGTTTATTCATAAATTGACAGTATTGTTTCATTATGTAAGACTGCAGATGTAAATTTTGTCTTGTTTTTATGATAAATAAAAAAACTTTACGTATCACATCAATGCCGTTTTCCAAAGAATCGAACTTCTTTACAGTCTACGTGAAACAGTTCGGAACGGAACTCAACGAGCGATCGCTCTAAACGTTAGGATCCTAGAGTAGGACACAAATAGAGAGCCTTGTCCATTATTGGTACGATTATTATAGTTTCATTGGGTTAATTATCAAATATACTTGTATTGTTTACAAATTTTGTTAGCAAAATATTCGGATATCAATCAATTAATAATAAAATTCCCTCATCATCGTGAGCACTCAATCCCTTTGTCGTTTCGCTTTCGGACACAGGGGTCCGATTACCACGAGAACGGTACGTTTGTATAGACATGATTAAAATAAACGAATATCGCCGAAAATTTTGCTGTTGGATAATAATGACATTAAAAAAATATATGTATTAAGAATCATTTTTTCCTTTTCTTTTCTTATTTTGTTTCGTCTCCTTTTCTCAAACTCTTTGTCTCCCTCGTTTCTCTCTTCTTTTAAACTCTTCCTTAGTGATATTTCCAAATTACATAATTCATATAGTTCTCTATTTATTCGATTTTGTATGAACATGGTGACCTCTGTTTTATTCCAGCTCCAAGTTATTGCTTTCCCGGTTGTTTCTGTTACTCCATTTAATTATTTCGTTCGTTATTTTTAAAGAGTTCTCGGGTCCAATTCAATTAGTCTATGTTTGTGAGTAAAATTTTCTTTATCGCAAGGACACGTTAGTTATGCTACATTCAGTTGTTCATACGAAATATTCACGTTAATTCACACAGTGGGCTGTTTAGTTTCGTCATTTGCAATATTATTAAAAATAAATAAATAACTCCATCAAAGTGAAATCTTCAGTCACAAAAAATACCATTATTTCATATTACATCAATTTCATGAATTGTATTTTATGTTACTAACCTTTATAATTGGTATAACTTCAAGCATTCACATATGTATAATTCCAAGCATGTAAAAAAATTCTATAATCAACTAAAAAAAGTAAAAAAAAACATGTTTCCCTCGCACAACAACAAACATATATCTATGTAGGTACTCTTATATACACAAACAACTTCAATAATCCTTTTTTTCGTATTCTCGCTCCATATATCCCTCTCTTATTGTTTCTTTGTTGCAGACGGGACCGATCTCTTGTTCTCCGTCCCTCTGTCTATCACTCTGAAAATTGCTGTGCAATTGTATAAAATTTCACAGCGTTTACACATATTATGTTTACGCTAGGCATTGAAAAGATGGTACATCTGTTTTACACGCCACTGTTATTAAAACCATTATTTTCCTTCTGAAGGATATGGTTACCATTTCAGTTATATGTTATTATCAGCAGTGGCAACATAACAAGTAGCGTTGAATAGGACAAATACATATGTATATATACTAACTTATAAACAAGTATTATCCTATCAACCACCTCTTCTGCAATCCTTTTTAAAATTGAATACAGACAGTATTGTTAATGACAATTAATGGACGCGAACAGTTTTCTACCCGTAGTCATTTTCGAGGCCGGTTGCAAATGTCCGTGAATACCAACAGCTATTTCTGATTGAAGTCTGCTTTTTCGCCACTCGCTTCGCTTAAAAATATATACGACGTGTACGACTTTTATCACGTAAACAAACACGCGAAAAATGCTTACACATTTCACACCATTTACCACCCGTGGCCCAGAAACGTGGAATTCGGCACATTCCTTTCACTGCACTGGCTATAGTGCACTGCGGTTTGTCAGAAGAGTGTAAACCGTCCGGCTTTTAATATGCGAAACGTTGAGAAGTAAACTTTGGTATATTTCGTATGTAATCGTTTAGCGATAAACTGTTTCACGCTTTATAGTTTATTTTACTTTGACGTATAAGCTTTGCCAAGGAAGGTTGCTGTAAAATCTTGCTTAAGGATGAATACATTATTTTTTTCAAATTATAGTTGCATATCGATTAATATAAAATTTGTTTTATGCCGAAGTAGAATGTGTAGAGTAGATTTAGATTTGAGTTTACAATGGATATGATGGAGTGACCTAATTTTTATATTCGTTTCTTTGTTGTGGAAACCTCCAACTCCAGCGTGACTACTTTGAACCACGGCATTGGCTGTCATTGACGGCGAAAGTAATTCCAGATATTTCCAAGTAACAAATATATCAGCTTAACTTAATTTCAAGCTTACAAGTAGGTACGTAGGTATTTTAAGGTTATTGACAATATTATTTCTTATCAATAAACTATTTACAGCAAATATTCCATAAACAGGTATGCCATATCGCTAATGGAACTCATTCCATTAAAAGCAAACGTGTGTCTGTATGTCGGTTGAAGAGTTTTAGATTAACGCTTTTATAGATAGCACGGAGTGGTTGCAAATATTACCGAGATATAAATATCGCCCTATTTTATCTACCCCTTTCAAGTTATGTACTATCGATAATCATTATTTTTATCTCCCGTTTACCTATCAACGTGATTTCTATTCGCGATGCATTTACGCACTGCGTGTTATTGATATCAATACAGACCCGGAACTAGATAATCTCTTCTCATTCTGAGAGGAGACCCGTGTCCAATAGCGGAACGATAAAAGGGTTGATAGCGATAACAGATAAAAACAAAAACAGAAATGTTGATCATTTTTGATAAAATACTGTCAATTCCAAAGCAGTTGCGGCACGTACCCAACAGTGGGATGTATAAGGGGTTGTAAAGGAAGACAATAAAAATAATTTTACCGTGCTATGACTTTCATGTCACGAGAAAGCCAGAAATATAGCCCCGATCAGTATCGTCACAGCGTTGAACTGCGACAGCACATAGTTCGCGTGTCACTGTGTATACATACATAGGTTCATCAACATGTCACTTGCGTTCGTTAATATTTTTATGACATTACAGAAATAAGTTTTAAGATCTATTTAAAAGAACCTTTAAAAGATGAGTAACATCTGTCAAATTTGATGAATTTTGATGAGACGAACGAAATTTGCCAGTGTTGATTGCGAGTTGTAGACTTACATTCTTAGATATGTAATATGCAGAATACCTCTTACATTTGAATACCATGCTTCACAAAATATTTCTTGCAATCTCGTGTTTTTAGATGTTCCTTCCTCCTACTCTTGCTAACTACTGGACAAAGGCCTCTCCAATATCATTCCATTGAGTTCAATCTTCAGCACTTCAAATACAACCGCTGCAATGAATGTTCCTTATTCTTAGTCATTTTATCGTTCCCCGGTAATGCATGGATGGATGGGTCTTTTCTCAGAATGTGAAAGACAACCTCATAGCATGGCTTGCCATGTATGGTGTGTGTGTGTGTGTGTAAAATATAGACAAAATCTGCCCGATTGGACAAAAAGTTTCTAAAGGGAACTGTATAAATTCACGGACAAATTCTCAGCCATTTTTTATTGTTTCCTACTCCTATTGTTTTACACCTTGCCTACTTATGCATTCTCGTAGGTAAAACCTGAAGTTAGTGAAAGCGATGCTTCCCAAATCCCGGTCGAACTTCTTAGGGAATTGTCGAAGAGTTCCGAACTTTTCCGAACTTCCACGAAGTTTGCCGAAGTTCAAAGAAAGTTTCTTAAAGGATTCGAAAGACGTTCGAACAATCGAATACCGTTTGGGTATGCACTAACGCAAAAGATTTTGAAAATTGTTTTTTCAGCTTCGATCTAGCAGAAAGTTTAGTGAGAGGTTGAATAATATTCCTTGTATAACTTATTGACCTTGTGATGTTATTAAACATTGAAATAATAAACTTTACTTTGACTTTTAGCCTTTTACTCTTATTTTAAGCAGTAATTCAGTTCATTGTTAGCATTGTTATATAAATGTTGAATTACTCGTTTTTAACTTAAATGTTCTTATAAATTAAATGTACGAGTATATACATGTCGTTAGCTCAAGACGACTATATTAGACGAATCACATTGTCCATTTTCAATCTTCGCTCATTCAGCTCCGTTATTTACAGCTGTAAAACAAAAAATAACGGAATAAAAATCAGATAACAAAATCCAAAATCGAATTAAATCGAGCACATATAGAACACCGTGTTTACACTATCAACAACACTCGTCTCGCATTCAACAGCTGTTTGCTTTTAAAATTGCATCGTGTTATGCACCGCCGATATGAATCCGGTATAAATCAAATCTATTCGATCGTTTTTGTCATAGCTTGTCTATTAAATCACCGCCCTTATAACGCCACATTAAAAATGTTGTTAACTCATGATATAATTAGTCACGTCATATCTAAAATGTAATATACATAGGATTATGTCATAATTATATGCCTGCGGATTTCAAAGGATTTTTCAATGTCTCGTGTACAGCATAATGAGGATTCGTGCAGCTCGGTATAAACAGTTTTGAAGTATCCGAAGATATAGCTCTCGTTTATTTACATTAAAACTAAAGTATAAGTTTTTATTGACTATAAGGTTTTAGCATAAGAATTTATTCATATTTTACAAATGAAAACCGATGTAGATTATAATATATTTGCAACTAAATAAGTAAACGAATACCGTCATTCATTTAACTACAATGTCATATTATTATCTTTTATAAAATAACATTTGTTGAGCTTTATTCAGTATTGTTCATATTATACCTACTGGATGTCATTGCATACCCATATG
>DWME01009329.1:0-10992 GCA_018244795.1 Parelbella ahira ahira | reverse complement strand
CTGGCATTTCACGAACACGAACCACACCATAGACAACAGATATACATAGAAGTAGCTGACAACTACTGCGGCAGTAAATATATAGGAGATACATGGGATTCCTAAAAAAATCAATATTAAATTATCGTAAAACAATCCTGGCCGAAGCCAATAGGTTTCATTTCCGTACAATTTCTATTAACAATTGTCTGGTTGATAGAGATCGCTAGTCTCTCTTCGTAAAATTTATTTTTTAAGGATATTTTTCATAACCGAATTGTACTTGATAAAGAGTAAAAACTATAGCATACGTTTTGTATATCGTTTGTCAATGTTCAATGCGAGGACTCGCAGAAGAATCGTGACATTCCACAGCATCGTTGGCAGGTCGTGGTGATCTGGTCCAAACTTGCGTATTTTCTCCCACATTGTTTTTACCTTCTCTAACTTCAGCCGTTTATGATGTTCTTCTCTGTTAATAAGTTGTTTGTAATTTTATTTAGTACAAGATAACAAATATTGTCACTAAAAATTGTGGCTACGTGTTGCTCTTTCTTTTCAGAACATAGTACCTACATAATAAAGCAGCAGAGATTATGTTTATCATGAAACACAAAAATAAGTTTCCAAACGAAATACCAATTTCTCTTTTCCTCCTTTAATGACAGTTGAAAAACAATGGTATTCGATCCGGGTATGATATTCAATCTCGACCTAATATTGTTTTATATACGCCTCAACAAGAATTCAGTTCAATAATTACAGATTTTATATTATTCATTAATAATTCGCTCACATATATTTGAAACTGTCATTAGGACGCAATAAGGGAGTTATTTCATTCTATGTATAGTCGAGGTGAGGCTTCACTTTGAATGGCAAGTCGACAGCTTAATTATATTTCAATGCAGGAATATGCTTTGATTTTCCTTATTTTATTAAAAGTATCTTGTTTATATAATGTATCGTAGCTGTTGTCATATTATGGTATACCAGAGCGCATCATCATAACAACAACATCAAATTTTCCAATGAAACTGTCAGTGAACTGCTACTATTCTCTTAAAAAAATTTATTAGCCATCAATGTATCTACCCATAATGTCAGTTTTGTGTGACTTAATGTCATGATGTTCCACGACTAGCAGTAAATAAAATACACCATTCGTACATTGTCGTAAGTATAATGAAATCCTTTTTAGACTTTACTAATATTTTGTTTAGTGTGGAAAGACTAATTATTACATATTTCTGCATTTTTTCGAACATGGATTTTACTCACTGTGGAGTGTTATTGTGTTCACCTGAGCAGTCATCCGTTTTGCTCCTATACAGATATCTCATTTTAATTCAACCATTTATTTACAGATTACTTATGAAGTGAAACTTCTTTTGTAACGGCGTAAGAATTTTCAAACGTTACGAAAATTGAAGGTCACGCGAGGAGTAGGCCAAAATTTCGTAAGAGCCGTGCAGAAAGCGTGATATATGGGTTCATTGAATTAGAATGTATGACACAACATCACTTTGAAATAATTCATTGTGTTCTTTTATGTGATGACTTACATACAATTCGTATATACGTTTTGCCCTACGATTACATAATTGATGGTATTCTTACTTTTTGGTGAGATTTCACTACGCGAAAACTAGCCGTTGACAGGAAAAAAGTATGAAGAAAATAGGTAAAACTATATCCTAGAACTGCTCTGCCTTACAAGTCGATGTTTTTTGGCAAACAATATTTAGAAAATTTCAAAATAAATGACAAAAATATTAAATATACAATAAGGTAACTGCGTAGCAATAAAACAAGGATTGCTTGCAAGAGTATTTTATTCGAACTTTAATTTTTCAATAATTCTACATATAATCAGAATAAAGGTGATGTAGAAGCCACACATAAAACATTCACGAACACATAGTTAATAAATGGGTTCAACTTTTAGATTCGTGTTACTTTTTATCAACCGTTGATCGAAGGGTAGTGTAAGCAGAATAGACTGACTTCAAAATTGACATTAGACTCGTGAAACTCAATATGGTTATACCGCCAGCAGATAATGTAAAGGTTTTCTGAGAGTTTTGTAGCAACAGCAAGATAGTCCTCATATTAGGTGCATTAAAGTTTTCCCACTTTGAGTCGTACACCGCTTTCTCAAGTTTGTCATACGCGTCAATTAATCTTTGGCCGATCAGACAGTCCATCGCTACCTGCCCTAGAGCGAATGGTACTTCTATGTATGTGTTCTCTAGTCCTCCGAGCAATTCAGCAATGAGACCAATTATGAGCAATAAGAATTCTATCGCTATTGCACCTCTGAAGGCTCTCTCTATTTGCCGTAATAGAACAATATTAATTGTGTGTCTTTTAATAAATTCTGTCAGATTCATTTTTATATAATCATTCACTATCTTGCACTTGGTTTCAGTTATATTCGTATTTCTCTTGATCATATTTTTCAAGTAATATTCGTTAGCGTCTTCCCACACAAGTTTTATTTCTTCGCTCAAAGCAAGTATCTGTGCTTCAGTATAGCCAGTAAGAATAATAAAAAACGCAGTTATATTTGCTGGTAAATAGCAGGTAAATATTACACCACACATTGAAAGGAAGTACGCTATTTCGTAGTAAGGCGACTCAAACATTGGCTCCAAGCCTGTTGAAAAAATGCAAAAATACTACCTTAGTCGACACTTCACGGAAGTAACTTAAATATTTGTACTACATAGGTATTGGGTATTGTATAAAACTGTTACCACGGTATAAACGGGCAAACATTGTATAAAAGTGGTCCAGAAGTAGACCAGTTTCCTGCTAAGTAGGTATCTAAAAATCTCATATAAACTAATATATAATTATCGGGTTTTATAAATTTCAAAAGATTTACCGTAGATAATAAGTGAATCGTCCATCAAGTGTCGTCCAGGTAGTACCAAGGGTTTAATGCAGTAAACAACGCCGTTACTCATAATGATTATCCAAAAAATTATCGTTCGTCTCTTCACGATCCTTAGAGTCTTGTGGAAATTTCTAGCAAATCGACTCCCGGGGACCACATTTGAATCGCAGAGCAAATATCCTTCAACTAGATCCTTTACCAGATTTCTGTAAAAATTGGAGAATAATTACAGATTTTCACCAACTTTCTAATTTAAATCCATATGGGGACTTACTTATTTTTAAACATGTAGAAGAGTTTCGCGGTACCAATTTCACTGGATATTCCAAGGGAAAATACTATTAAGGCAGCCACAATGTCCCCCGACTCTTGGCACTTTACGAACACGAACCAGACCACGGAGAACAGATACACGTAGAAGTATCCTACAGCGATTACAGCGGTAAATATGTAAAAGATATATGGAATACCTGCGAAAAATTTTTAAAAAAATTAATAAAGGTGGTTCGGACTTTCGGGGTTTAATCCACATAAATACATTTCTTTGCCACCGCGCTGCTTGCATCTAGCAACCTTTTACGTATCGCTTGTCAATGTTCAGGGTAAGGACTCGGAGGAGGATCGTGACATTCCACAGCATCGTTGGCAGGTCGTAGTGATCTGGTCCGAACTTGCGTATCTTCCCCAACATTGTTTCTGGGTTCTCTTTAACTCTTCCTATTCTCTCGTATAAAACTAATTGTGGATAGCGCCTACGCGTATGTGTCGCTATGTAACAAATTTAGTTAATGCTAATATAGAACTTTATTTCATTTCGAATAACAATTTCAGTTTAACATTTATTTACAATACGGAAAAAAGAGAAGAACCGAGTGGTATTACGATGAGAAGGGCCCACACTCAATCTTTGCCGTGGGCAGCTACGCATGACCCACGACTGTTAATTTTTAGTGAGGGCCACTTGTGATGTAATTGCTACGATAATCTAAAAACTTAGTCTAAAATCCTAAGCAAAGAACTAAATTCGCTCTTCCTTTTCTGCTAACAGCTGTACAGGCAATGGTCTCAAATCCTGGCCGGTCTAAACCCGATTCTGTTTTATATAGACCTACATAAATAACCAACCATAGGATCAAAGAATTAAAATTATTCATTAATAATTCTTCTGCGTTCATATAAAATTGTTTATAAATGGTGGTAAACGCTGATGGTTGTTTTATTCAATAATCGAGGTGAGGTTTTACTTTGAATGGCAAGTTGACAACTTAATTCTGTTTAATTGCCCGAAAACGATTCTTATTTCTTTATTCTGTTAGAACTAACGTACGTTTCGTATAGAGCATTCGAAACATCAAATAAAAGCTTTTACCAAGAATACATTAAAATATTAATCTGGAAATATATTCTAAACTTTGTTGCACTGTTGTTTTCTTTTTCATATTTAAGCGCTTTTGTGTGTGTGTTTCGTCTCTTATCCTATTCTGCACAAACAGCCCGAAAAACCTGGTTCAAATTACTGTTTCGGCGACATTGGCCTGATTGAATAGCTAGTCTATTCACGTAAAGGAATAAATAGAGAACAACGGCTTATTTAATTTCGTCGGCATCTATAATATAAAGTTATATTAAATTACATTGTTCAAAAAAGGTCTTTACCATTTCTCAAACAATATAATTAAATGTATGCTCCTTAGAGCATAGGTCGCTCTCCTAACAGGTGGTCTAACGACCTGATGATGACCCAGTATCGGAAGGAGTAAACCCGATTAGGGGAGGTCTACGTCCAGCAGCTGACATCCAAAGACTGATGATGGTGATGACATTGTTGATTAGAAACTGCGATAATTGAATCAATTGCAATAAATGTAACATTTGATGGCAAACCTCGGCGAACATCGCGTCGTTACTGTCTGTCAGTCTACTCATTGGATATTGGAAGACGTAATATACTTTCGGTAATTGGCTCCTTGGAAATCTTCAAAATACCAGAATGATCTTCATTCAAAATACGAAATTTCATTTGCTTACATTTAGGTAAGTAATAAAGATGTTACAAAAAATTCAGATCACTATCAAGTAATGTGTAGTACCTAGTAAGGTATGATTGAAATGCTTGATGTCATTCATAATATCGACCTCAAATGTACGTACCTATATGCAAACTATTGTTTTTAGATTTAGTAAAAAAAAAGAAGTATTTCAAATATGTCAATATATTTATTTATCTTTTTGATTTTTAAGTAGTGGTATCACCATGAACATTGTTCATAATAAGTTCACACACAATACTGCCTCTTTTTATTCAAGAATAACAACAATGTTGAATCATTTATGAGCTATCAATAGAGTTGCCATACATCACGTAATATACAGGACACACTACATTTGAATACTATGTGCCTATGTGTGTGTTCCTACTTCTTCCATTTATATCAAATTAGCTACATTGCAAGGTGTATTGAGAAGATCTCATTACAAAGGACACATTTTAGAATATGGTAATAACTTGTGTGATATAAATAGAAATTATATAACGATTTATTTACAAAAAATGACTAAATTTTTGGATTATTTTCAATGTTTGGTATCTCGTTACAAAATATTTGGCTGCTTAAAATACGTCACCCGCTCAAAAAAATATTTTCCTTTCACAGATTGTTGTCGGCGAAGTAATATTTATATGAATAACAATAAACCATACTTATTAAACTATTATATTATATAAACTATTATAATATTAGAGTACCAACAGCACGAATAATAATAATTTCATACACTGGTTAACACATAAAATTTTAAACAAATGTTTCGACAAGTTCGAGACATAAACACGTGGGATAAGTCCCTCAATGAACTGATTGACATATATAATTATGTCATTTAATATATATTAAATAGGAGAGAAGAGCTCAATCCCCCCCGTCTTACACCACAATCCTGTCCATATTGCTCTGACAGATTACCAGCCCATCTGACCTGTTTCTGGTGTGAGTACCAATATCTGAGAAGCAAAATACAACTCTCCGGTATACCCGCATATGTACTATGAATATGTATATTTTCTGATAGTCTTGTTCAGCAAACTTTCGAGTGCTTTAGCCGCGATGGTAGCAAGAGATATAGGCCTGTAGTTGTTAATATCGGAGCTGTCGCCCGTTTTATTTTTAATAATAGGTACTACGATGTCCTCATGAGCGCATCAGGTAAGTGCGAGTGACTAAAAGACAGATTAAAACATAATCGGTAGGCTCGGTCTAACATTACTTTTACTGGTATTTGGTTCTGCCACGCTTGGTCATGGTGTGCTCTGGTTTTTAACTATCTATATCTGTATAACAACACATTAACTCATCATCATCATCCGCACCGATTTCGGTGACGCACGAGGTCGCCGTCACAACTAGGCACCGTTGGTGTCATGTTGGTTTTACGGTACACATTAACGTCATTAAGTAGAATGTAATTAAAAGTGAATTTCTACACATAAGTAGACTTGAATAATTACTGTTATCTGGTCACCAACAAAATATCATTCACAGACATCCTTACTGGCAAAGGGCTGAGGTGAAGTGAATTATACTGGTTTCACTTCACTATTATGCACTGAATAACTTGCATTTTAATGATGCTAATGAAGCATCCATTATATATGTACATCCAACAACCCCTTCTCTAAGTAACATTAACATTATATTATACACATTGGCAAATATTTAACATAGAACAACAATCAAAAATTTCTAATTGCAACACAACCATTGGGTGACATGATTTAAATTCTCTCAAAGTATGGTAGTGCTGCAAGCGGCCTCCGGTCTAGGCGTATTGTGGCCCTCATTCTCTGTAGGCTCCGTTCCGTCACTTTAGTACACCCTCGCACCATCAGGCCTTCTAA
This sequence comes from Parelbella ahira ahira, assembly GCA_018244795.1. Classification (NCBI taxonomy): domain Eukaryota; kingdom Metazoa; phylum Arthropoda; class Insecta; order Lepidoptera; family Hesperiidae; genus Parelbella; species Parelbella ahira. The sequence goes on along the minus strand of DWME01009329.1, from coordinate 4,216 downwards.
CTTTGGGCAATGGGAAGTCAAGGAGCTGAAAATGTGGCAAATACATTAGAAACAATGTGATCTGAAAGGGGTCAGAATGTGAACTGTTTCATAAATAACATATAAAAAGAGTTTCAAAAAAACGTAACATCATGCCTGTAATCCCCGAAGGGGTAGGCAGAGGAGTGTAGTACACTCCCATGTTTCACCAGTTACGTTTTAAGTCCCATGGAATAGGTGGTGAGCCCATTGCCATACACCAGGCACAATTGCAAACTCCAAGTTACTACTAGAAATTCTAAATTACAAAAATCCAATAGCACCCGACCCGGGATTTGAACCCAGGACCTCCCGATCGGCAGTCGCGGTTGCAAACTCTCGACCAAAGAGGCAGGCAACAAGAGTTTCAATTCCAGTTATTCAAAGTTTAGTTAGAAGTTCATAATCTAGTCATAGATTTGTATGTAAATGAGATAAATGTGTTAGCTCTTATGCACTACAAAATTACATTCTTATTGTAAGGACCTGAATTTTCTTTTCTTTTTGTAAATTTAACTTGGCCAGCAGACAGGCGAACCACTTAATAATGAGTGAATCAGTATGTATGAATGTGTCGACATCAGAGGAGTTGCTAGTATGTTGCCTCTATTTTAGCAATAATTGAGTGATACTAATAATGTATGTGTAAATAGGGTGCAAATTATCAGATTATTTCACTAATGCATTCTATTTGAATACATTTAATGGAAATAATCTTTCAATAATTTGTGGCAAAAGGATTTGAAATCCAAATTGTATAAAGACAGTGTTGAATGTAGAAAAATCATATCAAGTGTTTTAGGGTAGTAAATATAGCAATTCATACTCCCAGCCTACTCCATAAGGGACCTGGAATGATGATATCTTATTAACTATTTATTATAAATGTATTATGTTTGTACATTGGAAATATTGCAAGTAGAATATATCAGAATAACTGATACAGTTACCTATATATGCATATGCCCATAATATGTTGTACAGAATGAAGAATGTGAATAGTGGGCAGTTTCAAATAACAAGGTCACAATATGTAAATATGAAACCTTGTAGTTTTCACAGGAAAAATACTTCATGAATTTTATATGTCCCACAGTTGCCTTGTTTTTCCAGGCAATTTGTCATGACAAGACAAATCATACAAAGATCTTATAACAAAAAACCTTGTTTACCAAACACCAATGCTGAGACATGCTCTGACATGAGGCATTCCATCTTAGTTCTTGGGGTGTAGTTACATATCTTCTGTCAATGTTAGGAATATCTTTGCTTTTATCTGAGTTTTCATAAACCCTAGGTGTCTATAAGCTGTAATGATTATTAAACAGTAGGTAAGAGATAAGCTCCTTGAGGGCTTCCAATAAATAAATTATAAAAAATATATTTTGTGGCAACAACTATAAACTGGTTTGATAATTAACCTTAACAATATCTGTGTAATCTTACCGTATTCCTTTATCTGTAACTTCTGTACATCCACACAAGTTCAGAAGCCTCAAGGATGCACTGTACTTTGCCATGGTGTACAGGCATTTGTCAGTCACTTGTTTGTTGCCTTCCAAGTTCAATATTTTTAGAAGCTTAAACTTTTTTATAAAGACCAATATGCAACTCTCTGATATAGCCACACAGTATGACAAGTCTACTTCTTCTAGATTATCCTGGTGAAGTGCCAGTGCTTCCATTGCACCAGTGGTGAGCCATGAACACTTCGACAGTCTCAATGACTTTAGATTATTGCAATATAAAATAACTGGCTGCAAACATTTCGCTGACAGGTTTATGCATTGGCTGAGGTTCAAGTTGACAAGACCAGGGTTGCATAGCAACATAGGTATTAGGTCCGCGTCTCTCACAGACGAACATCGGCTAAGATTCAATAAAGTCAACCGCTTACAACTAGTAGCAAACACCTGTAAATTGTAAGATTTGTAGTTCATGCATAAAATTATAATAATCACTACTAAATCTTTCGCACTTACATTAAATGTATGCGGTGAGAATCCCTTATTCATGAGTTTCAGAGATTTTATTTTCGAAAAATACATATCAACAATCTGTAAACACGTTCTCGAAACACAACGCATATTAAGACATTCGCGAATAGTTAAGTACGGCATAACTTTGGCAACTAATATATCTTCCCAATACAAGTCAAAAAAATGTGTATTTCTTTTCACGTTCATTATTATTTCATGTAGAAAAATAAAAATACTGATACGGACCGTTTTGACAACTGCACTAACTTTGACATTAGTGACATGAATTGACATCGCTGTCAAATAACGTAATATCCTTGATATCGGTGCAACAACCAATAAAAAACGAATAAATCTTTCGCTCTCGATAACTTTTAAATTACTAAACATCTTACAATTTGAAAAGTATATCGTTGAGACAACACACATAATTCTCGTACCTAATTAAAAAAAGGGTGCGTGTACTTAAGTACGCGCGTGAGAAGTTATACTTCTTTGGCATCATTAAAAATAGTTTTTAAATGTATGCAATTTTGTGTAAAGAATTAGATATTAGATATTAATAATAAATATTAAAATTGAATATTAATAATTTAATAATATATATATTATGTCGGAGACGGTCATTAGAACGGATGTTGTGTTGATACGCAAGATAGTAGAAATGGCAGCACCGTCGCGGTGACGTCGCGACGAGTCATGAGTCACGAAACGAAACGAAAGCGCGGGCGCCACCTAGCAGCGGAACGCCATCTGGCGGCGGAGCGCCACCTAGCGGCGGAATAGTCCCTTGGTGTTTTCCCGCGCTACGACAGAGTCGTGATGCGGCCGACGGACAAACCCTTCGCAACTTGGGTTCGAGCCGTCGCCGAGTCAACTGATCATCACGAAATTGTCTCTTCGTGTTGTTGTACTGTGTAATTGAATGATAAAAGCTCTTTTATTGCACGATTTTCCTCGTCCGCCCGCAAGATGCGAATAACTCTCAGGACAATCCCGATTGTCACCCGACATATATAATATGGATTTCGGAAACGGCTCCAACGATTTTCATAAAATTTAGTTTGCAGTCGGCTTTAGGGCATTATCATTACCGTGTATTTTAATTGTGGCATTCCGTTCCCAGCAGCCGGAGCCGGTGCAGCCCGCGCCCACGCGGCCCTCGTCGGCCATGTTCGGCGGCTACCCCACCCTGCCGCCCGTGCCGCTGCCCAGGTAACGACTCGGCTGCACGGATGATGGATTGCAATCGAATCGGATGGGTGAAATGAATTGCAGATTCTCAACGATTTTAACGCCGTATATTCGTCTTCTGTTTCCCGATAAATTCGAAAGTATTCCAGCTTCCAGGTTAAATATCGTTCACCGGTTTATTTGCATATTTCCAGGATGGGGTTGCACGCGCCCTCGCGAGCGCCATCTGTCCACCACAACATATACGGTGAGGACCGATATTTTTGTATTTATCGTTGTCGTCTCCTCTCGAACTCGTCCGCTGTTCTAAATATGGAGACCGAGTTTCGTATTTTCCCGATTCGATGAAATTCACAAAATATTGCTAAATATGATAGTGTATCGATAGAGTGACGTGTACCCCCGGTGCAGGCTACAGCGGGCAGCCGGCGAGCGAGTCGTGCAGCTCGGAGGCGTCGAGCCAGGCGCCGGAGCGCGCCGACCTGCTGGCGGCGCGGCCCCGCTCCCGCGCGCCCTCCCGCGCCCGCAGCGCGCACGTGCGTCACTCTCACTGCTCCCCGCCGCACACACACGTAGCCCACACGGGGCGCAGGCTGCCCGCCTACACTATACGATGATGTTTTTTCGAGCCATTGCAACGAGATTGCGTCAATGTGGTCCGATGCATCGACGTCTGCTATCTATATTTTTATAGACAGTTGGATGAAATCATCAAATAAGACGCTCCTAAAACCACAGTTAAAAACGAGTCTCCTATTTGGTCCAATAAAAAACTTATTTCATACGTAAAAAAAAACATCGCGCCTATAATCCTCGAGGGGGTAGACAGGAGAGTATAGTACACTACCACGTTTCATCAATTACGTTTAAGTCCTATGGAATAGGTGGTGAGCCTATTGCCATACACCGGGCACTGATTCAGACTTCGAATCACTATTAAAATTCCTAAATTAGAACAATCCAATAAGACCCGATCCAGGATTTGAACCCAGGATCTCCCGATCGGCAGTCGCACTTGCAACCAC
>DWME01009328.1:0-10992 GCA_018244795.1 Parelbella ahira ahira | reverse complement strand
GGCACGATTTGAGGTGGTCCATCGTTTGGGGGGTGCCACACAAACAGTTTTGGCTGTTGCTGTCTATCAAACCCCATTTGATCATGTTGTTAATTGTTAATTGTTAATTCATAATGTTTATTCATCATCATCATTATCATCATATTAATCATCATCACCATCAATTCGTTATCATTCCATTGTTAAACACTGGTCTCCTCTTAGAAAGAAAACTGTATAGGCCATAGTCTGCCATGCTGCCCAAGTGCGTGTTGACAGACATGAGACGTCTAAGAAATAGTACTCTAAATAGAATGATATGGCAAACTCCAACGTGTGCTTGGTACCGTAAGGGTGATAACTCACGAACGCTTATCTCTGTTATCGCTCTTACGTAGATACGTATGTATATCCCATTAACCTGTAACATAATTATTGGGATGATAGTTTGCGTAATGCTGGACCTAAACACGCCATATAAATTCGTCTAGTCGGTGCATACAAATGTAATATAAGATTGACATTATATTACTGTATAACTAATTATTAGGTCAGACGCTGGCTGATGGGGAAATCAGAGGTCTCCGAAACCAGCGAGCGCGTATGAATATAGTCAGGTCAGGTGTGTAAAAATACTGATGTTTTGTACTCGGTGCGTTTTGCCTACTCCATTATTATTTTAAATTTATCACGTTTTCTTACTTATTTTAAAATATAATAAATAGCCGAGGAGAACATCACGACTAAAGCAAATGATACGTAACATGTCTGAATATGTAATTTCATGGAAAGTCGGGATTGGCTGATGAAGCCGTAAGATTGCGAGGAAATTAGGGTTTATTACACAGAGAGATATATTATTATATACTCATACGAGTGTTTAAGGGGAATATGAAAAGATAAATCCGAGATATATGATAATTCTAAGGGCGGATTAACGGAAGTATATTATTATGGAAAAGGAATATTATGAGCTGATTTCCGCTCATTTTTATTAATCAACTTGCTCTATATGGTAAATATATTCCAGGGACTTACGTATATTGCTAATTTAAAAAAGGGCTGTCATTGTACATAGCGTCAGTTTCAAATGAATTTTCACCCTTAAGGACTAAGTACTAAAAGTTTTCGGCTATTCCTAGAAACCTAAACATAAATTACAGTTAATAGTGCGCATGTAAAAAACTTACTTAAAATTTATTTATTAATTAAAATTTATAAAACCAGTAAGAAATGTACTTTGCATGATGAAAAAAACTCAAAAAGGTGCTAGTGAGTTAGTTTTTAACATTTTTATATAGCAGGTATATTCGAACGAACGATATACAAAAGTTTGACACAGCGCCGCAGATATCGGAAACATGGATTCTGAAAATAGTGATATCGCTTAATTTACTGCAGTATTAAGAGATTCGAAGGAAAAGAAGATATACGGAGAGGAGCTAATGACTGAAATAATTACTCTGTCGCAAAATCGCCGCATATAAATATATTTCTATTTAAAAAAGATATCCTCTCCCGTCCTAAACATGTCATTGAACAAAATTGAGATACTTTTATTATAAATATTTAATAAAAAAGTCTACAAACAAAGGTAGCTACGTCTTGCTCAGAATGTATATTTTCTCTACGTGAAGTTTTATCCAAGTCGATTCAAGGATTTTGCCGTGACAGCAACAACGTGACTCTATGTCATATTAATTTCTTTAAAATAGTACTGTCATTTCACTAGTACTTTTATTTCAGTGTCTTTTGCGAACCTATTTTAATATATTTGTTTTTTATTCTTATTTATTTATTCTTTAATCTGTAAAAAGCAAACCAAACAAATGCGTACTTAATACTATCAGCCTTCCTGTCAGCCAATCTTATGGCGGGTAAAATCAACGAAGTTAATAAAGGATTTCTAAGAATCCGACCTAAATGCTTAGTCGATTTTGCTATACCTAAGTTATTTCGATCGTATGACAGGTTATAATTATTTATATGAGAAAAGTGCGATCTGATGTGTGTATGGGCATTTGCATAGTATCTACCACAGCGAATCAAAATGTCCCTTAAAATCCCTTACAAGTAAGGGATATTAAGGGATATTTTACACTGTCACACAATTTACACTGTCAAACGTTACGTTATTATGTATATACATGATTAAATTATGTACAGGCTCAACTCATATGGGAACATACTTTGTCGGGAGGTTCCGACTTCGATGGGACCTTTACGGGGTCTTTCATCATGAGCTCCCGTGAGTTTGAAGTGGTGATAAAAAAATAAAACCTGGGATAACTAAAAAGGTAATTGGGTTATCCTAAAAAATACATTAGCTAAACTGGTACGTAGTTTAATCATGTTTCTGGCTTCCCTAAAATCACAATCTTTGCATCTAGTGTAATCTAATGTTGACGTCGGGACGTTAAATGATTGGCGGAAACGGTCATTAGTACGGATGTTGAACGAAACGCAGCACGATAGATGGCAGCACCATCGCAATGTCAATGCTTGGCTAACTTCGTGCTACAACGGAGCCTAGTTGATAGGGAGGCGTTGGATGAAGAGGCACTTTTCTCTCCTGCCGTCTGAGAGAACGGATCCTTCACACTAGGAACTATTACTCGTTTCGTTTGCCCAGTTTAATAGTGTTTTCTAGGCAGACTAATTTGTAAGACGTTATTACGATGTGATCATAGTGTATTCGCTGTTTCTTTTTGTTTTGATTACCCAATTACTCGCCCATACTGTCTGACGATAGTGTTTATAATACCGCCGATCTGACATATTATACTATATTGCATAGTACTCTAAGCATAAGGCTCAAAAGGCGTCCTTTGGTGATATGATACAGCAATGCAGTTCACAGTAGCTGTTTCTCTCGCGACTCGCCATTTGCTATTTTGATTTCACAACGGCTAATGCATAATGCATTATATGCATATTCATACGCTGAATGTTTTGAGTTCGTCTGTATTATTATTGGGCGGGAAATTGCCATGAAAAAGGACACGTAATTTCAAAAGCTTTGAATTTTTACCACGGGTTTTTGTATGTTTCCGTTTACAGAAATTACAAAAATTGAGCCAGATGCAGCATAGCAATATATGCACCATTTTACTGTGTTATAGTAAAATTAAGCATAGAAAATAGCCTTTCTCTTACGCTAAACCTTAGTAGGTTTAACTCTTAAATGAAGCTAAAAAAAAATTATCAAATTGAGAGAATGGACTGTCACTGCCCGGTGTGTGTGTTGACCAGATTGTCAACCGCTAAACCTGAAATCATAACACCTGAAATAATAACATTTTGTAACACGGGAAAATGAGACAGACTTATCAGTAGATAAAACACGTAGTAACACACATAGTAACACACAAAGTAACACACAAAGTAACACACATAGTAATACGTAGATAGTAACACTTGGATGCCCTTAGAATTAAGATAGAGTGCCCCTCACATCTTCTCAACCTATCAATATCTATTTATGTATTGTCATCACACAGAATCACGGAACATCATCTGTTTCTTTTAAATTAACACATTCTAAAGGTAAAAGTCATGCCAAAAAGTGCTGTCTTTTTAAAATTTCTGACATCAACAAATAGGGATTATCGCTTATCAGAACAAAGCTTTATTAAATATCAAGCCGGATAAACCTGTCTACGGAACGTTGTATATGTTTATTAAGTGAATATTAATAATACAGGAGTTATAGTGAGATATGTATGTATGTTTTTTTAATAAAAAGGAAGACAAACAAATAGGCGGACGACCCTCCTGATGGTTAGTGGTCGCTTAGAGGCATTTGCAAAATCGAAAGGGTTAGTAATGTATTACCTGTCTTAACGGACCTTTTCCCAGAAACAAGAACCCCGTGTCATAGCGTATCTTAAATACCTCCGTAGAAAGCGAGAATATTTACTAATGTATGTTTAGTTATAACAAAACGTAAAGCCTTTTGGTTATAAGGGTTTATTGTATACACATTTCTGTGATACGTTAAACACAGACTACAGACTGCGAATGCGTGGAATAATTCGAGACAAGAGTCAATAGGCACTTTCTAGGCGAACGTGCTACGTCCTAAGTTACATCTTGCTTTCTATCAGTTGAGATTGCAGCCAAACGCAAGGCTACTTCTAAATGAAAATGAAAAATTAACTGACTGCAACCTCCAGTGGAACTTCAAGAGCCTTATCTGTATTTCATTCATAAGCTTCATTATATTGTCTCGGTGTTTTTAAAATACATTTCGAGGGTTTTCGAAATGCGGAGTCGCGAGGCACTCGTGGACAAGTGCACTAGCGCTAAACGTGAATTGTGAGAAAAATAAAATACGAGTAGACTTATTATTTGAATGGATTAAGTTACTAGCTCAGCACAACAATTTTAAGTACTTATATGAAATGGTGAATATTTTTCTGTACTAAATAATACTATAAATTATTAAAATTTTATATTTGTCGGGCTCGTTAGTCCAGTAAGCATGACTGATAGGAGGATTGTGGGTTCGATTTTCACCCAAAGCAAACACGCTATAGCGAGTTATATTGAATTTTAGGAACCGATACAGTTTCATATAATGCGTGCTGTTTGCCAGGGAATCGAACCTAGGCCTTTGAAGTCGCCCGCATACACCAAACTGACTGTTTCATAATGACTATTCAGTACGTACAATTCGTAACGGCTACATCAGCAACGTTCCATGCGATCTTCTCGCATAATGCTGCATGAATTTGCATGGTGTACGCTGTCGGTAGAATTCCTCAGCGATGTTTGTCGCAAATTGCATAAATTGTTCTTTAGTACCACTTCCTCTGTTTGGGATTTTCTTAGATTATCATCAAGTTATTCATACTGCACATCAACGACATGTTGGTACACTGTGACAGCATGCGTTGCTTGCTGATTGCCTTGCCTTTTAATATAAAAAAAAGTCGCAACAAAACCATTGACGGGTTGCATAAACGTAGAAGATCAAACATAACACTTCGTTGTAAACATAAACCATACTGCGATTTTGTTGTGTTTAATGTTAAATTTAAAAATAGAAAATGGTTTACAGTCACCATCATTAACGTTATCAGAGATCTGTCTCTGCCGGTGAGAACGCTAAGGAATTATTTTAATACTCACTATACTCACAGTTTTACCTTTTTGTGCCCAGATTAAAATTAAGAATTAATTATTAGAGAAGATTGTAAATAATTGTGGAACGGAGTCTTCTCTTTGTTATTTATATTTTCCAACTGCGAGTTGCCTGATATTGAATTACCATCCAGCTTTTAGTAATTTTCCAGTTGTTTAATAAAGTTACCACATTAAAGAATATCTGATGTAACTATTAATACTCGTACTGTGGTTGAAATTAAGCCGCCAGATTTTTTTTTAATCCACCCCTTGTACTTATAGAGCATACATTGTCAATAAATATCTTAATAAAGATTAATATAAGCCACTTTGACGTTCGTAAAGCGTGTGCGAAGCTTATTATGAAACAAAAGTTCTAAATTTGAATTTGTTTATTTAACCGTCAATGAAAGTTTAGTTAACGTAACATCACGTCTGTAATTCCCGAAGGGGTAGGCAGAGGGGTGTACTACACCCCCACGTTTTACCAGATACGTTTAAGTCCCATGGAATAGGTGGTGAACCTATTGCCATATACCGGGCATTTATCCAGACTCCGAGTCACTACTAGAAATTCTAAATTAGAAAAATCCAATAGTACCCGACCCGGGATTTGAACCCAGGACCTCCCGATCGGCAGTCGCGCTTGCAACCGCTCGACCAACGAGGCAGTCGAACGCTACGCTTTATGAAACTTAAAAAACATTGAGATTAATTCTAATAATTTTCAAATAGGTTATATTACTGGTAACAATAATAGTAGGTAACTACATAATATGTATATCTTTACATTCATGTAAGTAACAAAATAAAACAATGAATTATAAGCGGTGTAGTTTCATGTCATCAAGTATCGCGCTTTTTTCATCTTATGAGGCTATCATCAGACTTTCATGGCGGTGGAAGGGAGGATCAATAAAAATTTTCACCTGCAATCTTAGCAAAAACGATTATTGCTAGAGGGCTACACAATTAGGCATTCTTCAATTCTTTTTGAGAACTCGGATTGTGGTCAGATTATCTGCATGCAAGTGAACTTATGTATAAGTAAGCGTGGTATTTTTTAATTTTGAGGGTTTTGGATTCTTTTACGCATACGTCTGGATCTAGGTACGATCAATTTCTTATTTACTCTTTGCAGCTTCAGCGCTATACGTGTCGAATGAGGGCTGATTTGTTTACCTACAAGTACAATAGAAAATTGAATAGAGCATGTCATGTCATGGTGCGCTATAGCAGTTTCGGAATTGGTTAATATATTCAGACTTTTGATCCTACATCCTACGAGTTCCAGACGATCGCGATCATTACAAGTGATATTTTAAAACGTTTAATTGCCGTTGATTTAATGTGCCGTTGAAAGATTCACTTGCACGGTCTTAAGGGTTCGGTGGAAGGGGTGATTGTGATCCAAGCGCATCTGACCCCGGCCTGGTGTCGGCTGTGAAAAAACAAACCAAATTACCAGTGAGTATCTAACTCAGTGTTCTTCTCTCGCCGGTTGGTGACTCCCTTGAATACCTGCATGAAATCCACGTTAGTATTCTTTTGCAGTCTCGAATACGCATGGAATTATTACTTTCTGAAATGTCTTGATTTTCTGTTAATCTAAAGCGATTCCTAAATATCTTTAGGGAAACCTAATTTAAGAGCGTCCATACATGCTTGGTAAGTAAGGCAGTATATGTAGAATAGAGGTCGATAAATATTTATGTACTTACATATAGATAGTTAGGAGTATACACGTACGTTAGCATGTAGGTAAAATTAGGAACATAAACATTATTATATACTGTGAGTGAATAAACGTTTTATCCTTTTTGTTGTACATAAACATGTAGGCTTAAGGTGTTTAAATCGCGGTAAACGATTAATCTTATTCAAATATTAAAAAGTTCATAATGTTGTATTAAAGTGAATTATTAATTGAAACTACGAATAGTAGTGTAGAAGTGAAGGGCGGAAGCTGTGACATCGCCGAAGGTTGCACTCGGGGTATTACAGATCTTAAATATGTACTGCGAAATAATTAAATTACTGCGAGCCAACTTAATAGATTCATTATTTTTATTATGTTTAATGCAGTTTTTAACATTGCGTTACTTTAATAAACTTTGTAATATTCGGGCGGCTTGTACTTAGTAGGTACTTACTGTATGAAGTCGTTGAATAGCTGATTGGCTGAGTCGTTGAAGCTAAAATATTTTCTTTGCTTCAAAAAGATTACATAATTATGATACGTTGTTGGGATATTTTTTTTAAGTAAATACTTATGCCAGAATGTCCCGCTCATTCATATAATAACATATTTTAATGGATCAATTTCATCAATGATCAGATAAGTTTTATCTGAAGGATGTATTGTTTTTGTTTGACCAGTTTACGAGAGTCATGTTGAAAAAGCTCCGTCTTAAAAATAGGTTGGTACGTTAAATCACTTTCCCAATAGTAGCATTTGTTTTTGAAAATGAAGCAGGTGTTTGCAGAATAAAAGTTTTCAAAAGATGAAGACGCGATATCGGCAATATTCTTGGCCTCGGCACAACTTTTTTTTCCGAAGGCTTGAACAAGTTATGCGAAAGATCAGACAAATGTGTTAAGGATAAGGGAAAAAATATTGAAAAGAAACAATAATTACAAGTGTTTTTTCATTCTGGTTCTTCCTTATTCTGCGAATTTTCATATTTCTCTTTGTTTTTTAAGTGATATATGATCTATGTAAATATTTATACAGTTTTTAGGGCGGGGAATAGAAATAGGGAACGAGGAAATTGATTGTCTTATTGAAGATGAATCATTATTGCTTCTATATTGCTTACTGAACTATGCATAGTTTATGTAGATCATATAGGTACCTACTCATACTTTAAAATGGAACCCTACTGTAATCTTTGCAGGGCTAAAAAAATTGAAAAGTCAGAAGAATTTGGATTGATGCATGGAGTTAACCGTTACCATATATTTTTTTTCTTTTCTGAGATTACACCAGAAATAACTTTGTTTTGCCTATAAAAGAGAGAAGAGACCTAACCAACCATTATTAACCACCACTATATTTAAATATCCAATGCGAAATAGCTGTAATTGTGTTAAAAAAAACACGTAAGTATATTGTTACATCACAAGTCACGAATCGAAAAAGTTTTAATCCACGTGTCTCGGAACGGAAAAGAATTCGAAATACCAACGTATTGTCTGGTGTCCGGCGGTGTTCCGGGCAAAGATCGTGATCTCGTTCTGAACAGGACGGTGCCTGAGACACGTGAAGGTTTTCAGTTGAACAAATGCTACAACCTACTACAACTTTTATTATTACAAGGCGTTGTTTAACAGTCTTTCCATAAAGGCATAGTTGTGCAATGCTCTTGACAGATCAAGTTGGCCGGAAGGTGGTTTGACATATCGACCTTTATCATATCGTTCAGGCGGAAAGCTAAGTCTCTATTAAAAGAATGTCACTATCGGAACAGGCTCAATAAAAAATTACGCGCGCTAAGATATTAATTAGTTCAAGGTTTCTAGTTTATACAATAGTTGTTGTAACGAATTGTTTTTTTTTTTCTAGAAACAGATGAGTTATGTTACAGCGATGGTGCCATTATTTTTGCCCATGTATTGATATTGCTAAATTTTGATCAATTCCTTTCAATCAGACAGGACACGCAATATATAAACATTTACATGTAGAAGTAAGATTATGCAAGATGGCCGATGATTGATTGGCCTGTATTGCCAGTATTGCCGATCGACATTACACACAAAAAAAATAGTAAATAGTATATCTATTTAGAAAGTTACCAAACTAAGGTCGTTCGGTATAGACACTAGGTTAATCCTAAAATTTCAAAAGCGCCAAGGTCGTAGTTAGTAAAGCTAATATACAAATATTCAAATTCCATTCACATGGGTGTAGAAAGCAATTTTTTCAATTAGGTATAAGTTTTACATACAAATTACATTTCTCTTATAAAGTCATAAATGAAACAAATTTACGGTGATAGAATTTACAGCATAATAACTGCTACTTAGATAAGTAATAAATGATATGTCCAAAGAGTAGTTATGTAGAACTGTGGCAGTTGCCACTTGTTGTTGCTGCAGTTCGATTGCAAATCCGATACGGATACCCGGTTGCCGATATGGAACTAAGCTTGGTTATGGTTTACTGAAAAGGTTTTAGAATACGCTTTTCAGTCGCGTACGCACATTTAATGGTTATAGTCATATTGTACCTATTTCAAAATCTGATACGGTTAAAAGTGTTAAAACCTTATATATTAAACTGAATACGAATACAGATTCAATAAAACAGTAAAAGTGTAAATCCGCCCTTATAGATACGATCAAATCTAAATTATTTGAAGCTTTACGTTTTACATAATGTAGTTAGAGTTTTTCTAATGACGAACGATTTCTTTTTTTAATTTATGTAGATATTAAATATATTTCACACTAGCTGATACTCGCGACTTGGTCTGCGTCGTTTATGATATTACCAATATATTTTATGTACAGAAAATAAAACATAAAAAATATTGAAGACTAACTTTGCCAATTTGAAAATATGGCTAAAAATTGAAGTTTCGTAAAACTTTAATAACATCACATTAAGTGAAGATATTGTATTTTTAAGTGCCAATAAAGCAAAACTATACAATTTTGATCATTTCTCCAGATTTTTTTATGTGATAGACGCAAAACGGCAGACCTCTATAATTTTATTTAGGTACATAAATTCTTACTGGTTCTAAATAAATTATGAATATGTTATATAAACCTAATTCATTCGAGGTATTGTAATACACAGCAGTTATTAAGTACAGTTCACTTCAAAACAACCTTCAGTACTTAACGTTGTTTTCTATTCAATCTTGTATCTAATCAATATCCGGAACTCACGACAATGGATGCATATGTCGCAATTATAACTAATATCTTAGGAAACGTTCGTGAAATATGTATATACGTATTAAAGTATAATTTTATACAGTTAGTGCTTTAAAATTCATCTTATATAAATTTTATTATGACAACCGTAAGTATTCTATGTTTAAATCGTTTATGTTTTTGTACTTTTCTTGGGGAAAAAAATATTTAAAAAGAATTATTGTTAGCAAGAAAATACTTTATTTACAGATCGTTGCAATGACAAATAGAACAGTTGTTGTAATGACTAAATTATCACAAACGGTAGGTACCTGCATAGTATTTTGCGCGCGAAATAGTTGCCGTATGCTGAAAATGAAAATATTTTTATTATTATTACTTCCAAATTACAGTTTAGTACTATATTACGTGGCCATAATTCAATTGTGCAATACCTAATTAACAGTTTGTCAATATTTTACAACGGCAGTTGCTTGTAATTAAACTTTTACGGCCATAATAAAGATACAACGGAACGAAATGAGAACAATATCATCTGTTAAATCACGTGATAAGCTCATATGATACCTTTAAATGGATCTTTATATGATTTTATAAGGCTGCGCTTAAGTTTATTTTTGAGTAATGACTTTTGCAGGACTAAGTAATTTTGACTTGTGTCCGTCAATGGTACGTAGGTACATATTTACATTGTTCCAGAGTTACTGTGAAATCCGAAACACTCTAAAATATGTAATATGAAAAATACGTAAATGATCGTCTTTATCATGACACACCTTATTTATTCCAAATAATTGTTTATTTAAAGTTATGCGTATCAAGATTTGTACTAATGATCAAGACTTAGTTAAATGCCACAGGCCGGTGACGGGCAGCAGCTTCATCTCTGCGAGGAGCTAAGCTCTGCGATCCCCCATCCGCCTCCCCAGCGTGATGATTACGGTCCAAAAAATTACCTTCATAGCGCTAACCATAGCATGACGGCTCCCAGTTCTCGGT
>DWME01009327.1:0-10993 GCA_018244795.1 Parelbella ahira ahira | reverse complement strand
ATGACCGAGTGATACAAATCACACACATACAAAAGTGAAAAGAAAATTGTTGTATTTACTATTTTCCTCGTATTTTTTGTTTCGTTTTTTCTCTGTATAAGAACATTTCTCAGACTTCATGAAATATGTACAACAAATAAGGAATCAGTCAAATCGGTTCAGCGGTTCTCGAATTTTACGCTTAGCAACACATTTAGCGATTCATTTTTATTTATATAGATAGATAATATATAGCCAATGATAATTCCAAATATAAAAAATCTAAAAACGACTGTATTTTTATGTTTTTTTTTTTAATTATTTCTAATAGATACGCTTACACTCGCTGTCATTTGTGACATAACGTAGAGCGCGACTATCAGCGGTTGAAAATGTTACAGTTTAGAAACATCATACTTTTACTAACTATAATGAAATATTTGTATCTGCTGTATATTATTTTCTCTGTCTTCAACTCAATCTCTATGAATTTGAACCACAGCAATAAAATCTAGAAAATTTTCATTTAACTGTGCATATCGATTCTTAAAAAATGTTAAACTTTTGTAGCTTTCATAACTCTCGTAGTATTTTGTAAAACTGAGTTCAATAATCAGAAGCATTGAAATAGGTAACAATACTACTGGATCAACATAAAGGTCCGCAATGAATTATGGTTTGTAGTAGTAGTTTTAAATAAAGCCTCATTTTATTAAGACATTACGTTGACGTATTCATTATGCTATCTTAAAGTTATATAGCTCGCTATAATCAAGCAATTTGTATTAAATTTCAAATTAATCATTAATCAATTCGCCCATTGATGAAGCACAAAGACATTCCGGTATAGTGAACGTTAAAATTTAAATGAGTTAACTTACGCATTCATTGCCCGTTCGCCGACAATACTGTTAGCTATCAATTTCTCAATGACATAATTTGATAAATTTATTGCTTTTCACTTGAAGTTACGTGTTAATTTACACTGTTATAAAGATCGCTGATAAAAATAATTGGCCATTTTTTCAAAATCCAACGTAAATATTTTGTACTACTATTGAAATAATCTTGAATTAATTGTACCTATATAGCAACACAGATATTTGACAACAACTTTGACAAACGCTGTCCTGCTATATTATTGTTCCTATTTTTTAATGCTTAATCAGTGATATAGTTGTTAAGTTTAATCGAACCAGGGCAGTATAGTGAGTCTGACCACAACAAGAATAGTCTCAACGCCTTATCTGGCTGTAGAGCTATTTTTCAAAACCGTAAAGACAATATTAACTGCAGCGATCCCTTGAGTCATATTAACTGTCCCTTAAAAGGGAAGTACACGCTTGTAATTCGTATATAATGATCCTTTATATATATTTTTTATTGGCGCTTCTGTAATTTATGAGCGAGTTAAATTCAAGCGTACCACAGGCGCCCAATATTTTTTAATTTTTTAATTGGTACTGTTTTGTTTTAAGTGAAAGTTAATATTAACAGTAATGAATAGGGAATATATTTAAATTAGACATGTATCTATACTGTTCGTATATATATTTTTTTTATTAGAAATATTTGAGAATACAGACTACTTAGAATTACCTATGTGTACATATTCGTATGTCTATAGGCCTAAAGGTTCCCAGGTCCAAAAAATATTATCCTTAGTGTATCCTATCTTATTTTAATATAATTATTTTATTATACATCATTTTAATATAATTAAGGCCTCATCATAATTATTTTTAATCTCAAATATAAAAATAAATACTTATTCCTATATGACAATAGTGCCTTAAAGTAAAAAGGCGATTTTTTTGCAAATTTCCATTATCTAGTAAAGTTAATACACGAAGTAATACATTTACTTGACACGTTGATAAAATTATAAGGTCGCTAGTAATGACACCACAGTTTGAAACACCGGAATATTACAACATTGATTTTTACAAATAAATCTCGCTTGTCACGTGTGGCGGCGCGTCGTACGAACGCGACAAGTGGGTCGATACCCTTAGCCAAGGCGAATTGAAATCTATTAATTATTGGCGCTTTTTATTAATTACGAAAGTCTACATTTATGTGAGTTAATTGAGTGACAAGTTACATTGCTTAAAACTTATGATTGCGCGTTGGCTTAATAGTTTGAAACCCTGTTTACTGAATTGAGAGTTGTGGGTTCGATTCCCACCGAAGACAAAAATATTCTGTAATTAGCGTATTTTGTGTTCCTGGATGTATAACTATTAATTTTAGAATGTATTTGGCAATGTATGTATGTTTCTAAGTTTATAAAACTGTCTGCTCGCAATTGTATAATAAATAAGCCTTGCCTAGTTGGATAGGAATTATAAATGGTTTTATGGGTTTATATAGTATATAAATATATTCAACAATAAAATACGTTTAGATGTTACGTAAACTCATAATTCGATTAATAATTTTATTAAACAGAATATGTATCTCTATATTTCATCGTTTGTTATGAAACTGAAAAGTGTTCTTAAATGTAACAATCTCCTTAAATATTATAAGACAACACTCAACGGGATGTAGACTCCTAGAGTTCTTGAAATCAAATAATAATATTCATAATTATATTGTTTTGGGCTAATAATCCCACAACTTGGTGAAGACCTGGACCATATCTCAGCGAGTATCTCGAATACAAATTGGCGAGAATATCACACACACTTATGTAGGTATATTATGTACATACACACAGCCACGTTCACATATACGGAGCCAAGATATTACCTTAATGTAAAAATTCTTACGAGGTCGCTACCAGAATTATTTACTGTTGTCATAAATCATAATATCATTCATATAACTACAATGAACTTAGTGCCTATATGAAATTTCACTAGGAAATAGTGCAGAGAAATAGCGACTTTTAAGATATATGTTGTCCTATTTTTCATACATTATAGAAAAATATCAGACGCCAGACCAATCTACTGTATCATTAATAACGAACATTCGCTGTCATTAGCGCTCGTCGGAACTGTTCGACCTAGGGTTCCCGGGGCTGGCGTCAAACCCACAATACCCGGATCCGCGCCCAACCTAGGTTTTGTCTGAGTATTCTAAGATTAATTACGTGTCGCCTAACAGGCGCTGTTCAAATGAAAATCGGTATTGTGATATCGAGCAAAAACAACTTCCAATCGTCTCACTAAAGCTTATATATATTATATAGAAAATGCGTAACATCACGCCTGTAATCCCCGAAGGGCTAGGCAGAGTAGTGTAGGACACTCCCACGTTTCACCAGTTACGTTTAAGTCCCATGGTATAGGTGGTGAGCCTATTTCCATACACCGGACTCAATTCCAGACTCTGAGTTCCTACTAGAAATTCTAAATTAGAAAAATCCAATAGCACCCTACCTGGGATTTGAATCCATGACCTCTCAATCGGCAGTCGCGCTTGCAACCACTCGACAAACGAGGTAGTCTATTCTTATAGTCTAATCTGTTCTATGTTATAAAGAAAATGATATTACTTTTATATATATATAAGTCAGTTACTTGGCGTTAGGATGGCAAGAAATTTGTTATATAATTGAATAAGAAACGTAATTAGGTTACTTTTACGTCCCGCTATTGAACAGGTTATGATAGTACTAACTAAAATTAATACGTTGATTTTATTTATATGAAATTTTGTACAATGCATTTCATTGATCTATGTTTTACTTTCGATATATAGTATACGCTAGGAAATTATCTCTATCATCGTTATATGCTCGTATTATTCTGTTCACAGAATAGGCCATTTTCTATTTTGATATCAATTATTACAATGCAGGAGGGGTTTATATGACAGAAGGCTATATACAAATATACCTGTATATAAAATAAGTTTTCCTTAACATTAATGCGGAACCCAATTCGTGTCATAGTTTGCTAGAATTACAAAACTTTTTCTTCTCGCCACGTGGCGACAATTTTTTTTTGCCATAAATAAGCCAGTGCACGCTCTATTAGTAACAGGGTACACCTCCCGCCCATGGGTGTCGAAATACCATCAGGAACCATTAGAATTTCACGCTAATGAATTACGAGAATTTTATGCAATGTCTTTCAATAAAAAAAGAACTAACCGTCTAGAAGTAAACATAAAAATGATAATTGCTTTTTTTGTATTTTGAAACATTGAAAAGGTACAAAACTGAACTTCCTCGTTGGTCGAGTGCTTGCAAGCGCGACTGCCGATCGGGATTTGAACAAAGGACCTCCTGGGCTCAAATCCCGGGTCGAGTACAATTGGATTTTTCTAATTTAGAATTTCTAGTAGTCAGTCACTCGGATCTGTGCCCGATGTATCGCAATAGGCTCACCACCTATTTCATGGGATTTAAATGTAACTGGTGAAACCTGGGAGTGTACTACACGCCCCTGCCTTCCCCTTCGGGGATTACAGGCGTGATGTTGCGTTTGAAAACGTACAAATTATATTAAAGCAAACTAAATATTTGTAAACTTTCTTTTAAATATATGTATTTCTTTTTTCAGGTAAGTCGACTCTACGTTTGATACATTTAATATCCCCCGGGGGTTGCAGGTAAGTATAGAAATAAAATTATTTCAAACTTGACTTCTAAGAAGTAGAAGTAGAAACTAAAATAAGCACGTCATGTCATTAGTTAGGATATTAGTTCTCTGCCTAACCCATCCTTACGAGGTCTCTTGACTTAATGTGATAATAGGCGTAACATCGAACCCCGAAGGGGGGGAAAGCAGGGAAGTGTACTACCTACACTCCCACGTTTCATCAGTTAGGTTACACGTTCCGTTATAGTATAGGGAGTTAGTTTATTGACATACAACGGGCGAAAATGAAGAATTCGAGCCACTACAAATTTCTACTAGAAAATCTGGGTTAGAAAATGTAAGTTACAAAATAGTGACGACAATATTAGTAACAAAACAAACCATTTTAATATTTAACGTTTCTTCGCAAACGCCGCGTGAACCTCCCATAAGGAAAGACAACCAAACCAGATACAGACAAATTCACAATATTTAAGAACGGGACGTGTGCCAAAAATCTTACCATATAAGACAAAATGTTTCAGACAAGTTCGTTTAGTTGCACCAAAAGTATGTATCCCGAAATATAAAATATGTGTGTATACATGCCAAGTCCTTTACAGGATAGACAAAGAGCACAGAATGTCAAATATCGTGTATTAATAAATACCTAAATATATGCTAATAATACCTAAATATACCTAAATATGTATATTCACGCCGGGCTCCTTACAGAGTAGACAGAGAGCATAAAGTGCCCAAATACCGTGTGTTAATAAATAAATATATGCTAAATATAATGTGTGTGTATGTGCAGTAACTGAATTTGTGCATGCACAGTCCCAGCGCGCCGCGCAGTGTGTCAGGGGCGCGCGGCGCACTCGTACGCGCGTTACGTAACGACTGCGTACTGATTCCGCGTCGGCGTACTGCTGCGTTTTGTTTGCGCTACGCACTGTTTCCTTTTGTTCCTATTTTTGTACGCACTGTTGGCTTTTTTTCCTTAAGAATTTTATTGTTCCGCTGTTGGGCACAGGTCTCGTTTCCGAATCAGAGGGTTAAGAAGTCTGCCACGCTAGTCACATATCGGTTGGTAAACTTCACAGGTCTTAGAGAACAATTTTATTTGAACTCCTTTGATTGGAGGGTCTCTCATTCTGTTTTTCTCCACTCTTATAGCAAGTATTATTTAGATAATTAAAATCTTTTACTACCTATCTTATCTTACCTTACATAGTGTTAGTAGTTAGTTAGTCGAGTTGTTTATTAATAATTTCGTCGAGTAATTGCAAAGCGCGCCTATTAATCGAGAGGCCCTGGGTTCGAATCCCTTGTCGGACCCACTATTGGATTAATTTAACTTAGATTTTCTAATGCAAATTTCTAGTAGTGACTTGGAATCTGGCCCGGTGTACGGCAATAGGCTCACCAAGTTTTCCATTGTAGGACGTAAACGTAACTGGTGAAACGCGGGAGTGTCCCACACTCTGCCTACTACTCTCTATCTGTAACACAGTATTGTTTTCCTCGACAACGACGACTGATAACGGATTGAAGGTATCAAATTGCAACACATCGGCTTTAGTGATAGAACAGGTTTAGTAATAGCTACGTATGTTTCATACAGTTATCTATCCGGCATAGTGACGCGGCTCTAATATGTAGGTCATGCGTACATTTTCCGTTAATTACAATACACTTGTGAATGTTGGCACAATGTTTAACAACAAGGGGTGACCATAACAGTAGCTGGCCGTAATGTGTTTTACTGTTAGTACACCTGCTCAATACATTAAAGTTTATATTGGGTGGAAATCGAACCCGATACCTCTGGATCAGCGATGAAGGTCACTATGCACTAAATCCACGGTATATTAGGTTACAAAAGAATTAATTATCTATAGACCGTGGGTCGTAAAAAACGGGTCCCGGTTTTTGAGCTTTCTCCATGACGCTCTTCCAGTAGGAATTGTACGGATATCAATTGCTCCTGAACCCGCTTAACGAGTCTTTTAGTCGACTCGAACACCTGCTTTTAAGTATATATATAGCCAATAATGCGAACTATTCGCCTGTTATGTCTTCTGCGTTTGCATGCATTACAAGAGCAGTAAGAATGGAGCTTGCAGTAGATCATGAACGAATCAATAACAGCATGGAGAAGAGATGTGTTTTAATTATGTATATGCAGAAGAAGCTCTTCAGGTGTGTAAGGATTGAGACGTTAAGCAATCTGTGCTTTCTGCCTACCCCGTAAGGAAACCGGTTATTACATGATGACAATAATAAAAAATATTTTAAATAATTATCACTCATATTATACCACTATTACAATATCTATTTGAAATATTAAATGTGTCATATATAAATAACAATTTGAAATTAATTTAAATTCGTACATAACCAATCTATGTGTAACGGTCATTTACAACCGCCTAACAGTTATCCAGAAAGTTGGATAAACACCACAAGTTATTTAGAATAACGTGAATTTTCGTATAATTGTGCATGATGCTTACGGAAAACTTGTCGGACAAAATGTGGAATATAAACGAATTATTATCTTACGTTCAATAATTCGGCTATGTTAGATCCTACAGCTGTAAAAGCATACAAACAGATATAAAACCAAGTGTATTATTAGCGCACAATATCGTTAAACCGGACGTGCGCTCGCACGAGAGCCGCTAGTTGCGACACCGACCTTGGACCACCACATACGAACAGCGCCGATCAGCGCTCGCCCGCCTAGAATTCATTAAACACACTTACCTAGCCATTGCGAATATGCGCTTTATATATCAAACAAATAGTTAACACACATAACGTTTATTTGGCAGTATCAGGCGTCGCTCGCTTACATCCTTGGTTGTAAAATGTATGGCCGTTTTAAAATAAATAGTCCAGTTAAATACAACAGTAGCTAGAACAACGGTAGCTTGATGCTATTGGCATCTACTACTCCTATCCAAGTTTATAGTTACGCAACAGCCCCTAAGGGTCAATTCCCACTACTGTAGTTTCGAAGCGAAAAATCGCCACATATAGGTACTTTCACATCAATACCATACTTAGCTAGATCATTACTAACTAACGTGCAAATTTGTATATAGGAATTTGATAATACAGTTGTACAGTTCGAGCTCGACGTGAAAAAACACGTGACTCCGCGCGTTTTTATATTTTCGCTGTACCAATATGCAATTTAGTAAATAGGGCTAGAACTCAATATGCTATTAAAGTGAAAGTGACGAGTCGCTTCGCCCTAGTGTAAATTGAGCCTATGTTGAACGTAAACGATCAATACGCATAATCAGTACCTGAGCCCCGCCAACCTTAAACTTCTTGTGATAAATAAATAAATGCTTTTAGCTCTGTTTCGGAGGAGTTACCAATGTGGTGTACCCCTCATAGGAACTTTTTAACAGTACGTGTACAAACTCAGTCGAAAGTCGTACTGCAATATGTCATTTTATTTTTTAAAATAATGCTAGCATATTTTTCTTTGGACTTTTCAAAAGTCTGAGGTGTATCCAATAACGATAAAATAACTAGAACTTATATACGACATTGATTATAAAATTTGTGTATCAATAAAAAAAATTAAAAAGACTACTCTAAATTGAATTTTAATTTGAATAAATAACAGGATTCACAGGTTGTGGTATTACCATTTTAACTTCGAATAGATTACTTGCCAGTTTACTGTAATTAAAAATTACCTTCAATTTATAACTCGAACCTCATTTCAGATAACAAGCAGGATATATGAATGCTAAACGCTAAGAGTGGCCTGTCCGCATTACGACACAGACCTTGGACCAGCACACACGGTTGCGAATGTTGCTCTATGCTTTGCGAGGCTTACCCACTGACGAGCCGACACATATCACACTATCCATGTACATTAGGTAGCGATTACAGCCGGTAGCCTAGCAGTAGGTAGTCGGTACATATGTATAATCAATAGGTAGTGATTTAACAGTGCACACTCAATGTTTAAACCACTGAATTTATATGCACGCCAGTTCTCTAAGGGTATATCTAGCAATCGGTTCTCACTATCTACCCCGTAAAGGTCCTAGCGTGGCAATATAATAAAAATAATTTAAATGCGATTGGATAACGCGACGACAATACAAATTAAAACAACTTATCCCTTAAGTCAAATACAATACTTTTACTCGCCAATGGATCACATCCTTATGAATATGTTCTACTTGAATTTATTGCATACACTGTTCGAGTGTATCTATTAAAATGGATTGATTATAAAGAACAAGTGGTTAGATATGTACAGGGTGCAGATTTCATAGGAGACTGTGGTTCTGTGATCTGTCTGCTGCAGCAGGCACTGTCCGAAGCTCGCTAAGGATCAGACTGCCCATTATTTTGCAACTGTTTAAGAACTGAGGGGATAGGTATGGCCATGACTGTCATTTAATCCCTTTTATTTTAGAAAATATTGGAGCTTTAATCGGTTTTTTCTTTCAATTAGCAAATTGAAGCTTTTAATTGAAAAAAGTTTGTGTTCTTTGTTTCTTGTGTTTGTGTTCTTGTCGTTGTAAAAGATCCTCCCCTATTTCATAGCGAGACGCATATCGTAACTCGTAAAACGCGGAAGATTAATACACTCCTCTGCTTATCGCAACGAATAGTCCGGTGTGGCGTTATGTTGAATTTTTTGAAACTACCCTAAGGCTGGTGTGGTGACATTTTTATGTGAAGTTTTGGTCCGTAAGTCGCCGTGCAGTGAAGCGGTTTACCTTATGCAAAGTGGGCCAACACCTCTGTCCGCATGTGCACATATTATGTAACCGAACGCGGCCGATTTTGCCCACTTAGCGCCGGTCATGGTTTCCATTATGAGGCGTGTCATTTTTTTTTAACTCACTCCATTCCGCGGTTTCTTAATGTAATTTACGCGATTTGTAGATGGTTAAAATGCAGTAATTTGTACGTGTGAAAATACTGAACGCTTTTTATATGGGAATTTAAAGTTTTTTTATTTTTGTTACATTTCTAATCGCAAAATGTGATTTTAGAATATAATTAATCTAATATAACAGTAGTGACAATATTGCGACGTTTATATGTATAAAGCAGTTTTGTACGTGTTTTTTTTGCACGCACATTTTAACTAGATATATCACAGAACTATAATGACCATTAAAAATTTTAATTAGCAGCAAAAAAGCCCTATTCAACGAACGCAACCTCCGAACGCGGCAAATCATTTTTTTTTATACAATACACCGATTACACTTAAAAGGAGCGCGATCGTGTCACAGTCTCCAACTGATCGCACTTAGTTCAACACCATTGCACTTGCGTTTAAAACATGCAAAAAATGACCTTAGTCTATTGCAATACGAGTTATACTGACTGCATCTATGTTGCTTTTACACCACGTCATATTAGCAGCTGGTAAAATGAAGCGCGAATTAAAATAGGCCCTATGACTTGGTGTTAGAGTGCGCGCGGTCGGTCGTAGACGGCAGTTGGAAACGTAACTGGGGCGAACGCCTTGAGAGTCGCATTTACATGACGCGGCCTCGCAGGGTCGTCGATCTCTGTCCTCAGTCGGTTGCACGAGTGCGAAGTGCGGTTTCCTTCCTTCCCATCGTGATAATATGCGACTGGAAACCCTGCAGATACTGTATTAATGCAGCCGTTTTCATCAGTTACGATGTTGTGTCATATCGTCGTATCGTCATACCGTCGGGAGTATGGTCGGCACGTTTCTTGTATAATTAACACGCGAATAAGCGCGTCACGTTTGATGTTTCGAACTAGCGTTTTGTCATTGGCTTCGTCTGCGAGCGCAATCACGTGATAATTAATATTTAACAATCTTCCCTCATTTCGATCGACCCAAATGTTTACGATGAACGAAACTGCTTATAACAATTATAATTTGCTCTACGCGTCGGATAGAAGCAAATCGGAATGAGGATGTTGATTTTCAACCTGATAGTTAATGATGAAGCCACGTTAAAAACACTAGTAGACGAACTACATTAAATTGTTAAGGAACGTCTTTTAACTCACCCGCTTGTAATTTGTCTGTAATATTCTATAGGTGACACGACGTTGGTGGAACTAATAACCTACGTATTTAGGCTCTGCCAAACCATGTACACGCAAGTGTAGACGTGTTCGTTAAGAGAAGCTCATGCCCAGCCGTAGAATAGTGTAGGATGATGATGTAAAGTACCGGAGACAATTTAAAGCTAGACGTCTCCGTTGGAAGTGCGGTAGACATATCGTTTATACATAATTATATTACGTATTTTTATTTATATATTCATCGTGATCGTGTCGCATTGTGTCGCAGTGATAGCCTAGTGGTTAAGAATTCAGCCTCTCATTCCGGGGGTGCTGGGTTGAAATCATTAGCGCCGCACCTCTTTATAAAAGTGCGTTTTAAGTTTAAATATCACTTGCTAACGGCGAAGGAAAACATCGTGAGGAAACCT
>DWME01009326.1:0-10994 GCA_018244795.1 Parelbella ahira ahira | reverse complement strand
TAAAATTCATAAGGTGTTTGTTAATTACCAAGGATTAATTAATAATGGCTTTCATTGAGTGTTTATCACGTCATATTAATAAAATAATTGATTGAAAAAATTCATCAAATTGATAAAATGCGTAAATTAAAGTTGTACACGTAATTTACTTGAAAATCTGGATATCAGAGTTTTCCACATTGTTCTCTAAGGCATGTGGTCAGTAGTGACTCGCAGTCTGGAATTGTGCCCGGTGTATGGCAACAGGCTCACCACCATGGGACTTAAAGGTAACTCGTGAAACGTGGAAGTGTACTACACTCCTCTGCCTACCCCTTCGGGGATTACAGGCGTGATGTTACTTTTTAAAAAGTTCAATAAATGTAAGAATGGCACACGACAGATAATATTACCCAGTAACAACAGCTATTGAGGCCGACGGCTCATGTAGTATGAATTAGGGGTCTCCGACACTCATTTTCTCACTTTACGAATAGATGTCTGTTGTTGATGATGATGATGAAGAAAATATTCCAGAGGAAATCTCACGTACATTTTATAATTAGGATGGAAAAATAAAAAGACGAAAAGAAAAATATAATGATGATGAGTTTACAATGACACCGAATGGTCATTTACGTTTAATACACGTCCACGAAAATTTTAGTAATTTCTGGAGCTTTCATGAAATTATAAGCGACGCCCTGTTTTTACTCTATTTTATCGAATTTCCAGGGAAATGGCACGCACATATGAATAGAAGAGATAAATGTAAAAAAGGACGACAGATTTGCATGAATGAAGAATACAGGTATTCGGTGACGATAATTATCGTATTATAATTATTATATTATATTATAATATGTGTGGCCGCATATTCTCGTAAGGATTGGTATAGGTATGGGAGATGACTATAATAATAATGATAAGAGTATACATATTATGTCGTTCGTTCTAGCGCAGAGGTAGGTCACGTACAAATCCCACATAAAGGGGTATTTCTCTTAGAATACCGGGTACCTTTTGAAGGTTTCCCCCTCGATAAAATAAAGCTCAATACCCACTACAACAACGTTAAAGAGACACGTCGTGACATACATTTTCATTTTAATAGTATACCGAGTTTTATTTCCATTAACTAACATTACATCAAACGTAACATCACACCTGTAACCCCCGAAAGGGTAGGCAGAGCAGTATAGTACTCTCCTACGTTTCACCATGCAGTTACTTCTAAGTCCCATGGAATAGGTGGCGAGCCTATTGCCATAATCCGGGCACAAATCCAGACTCCGAGCCCCTACTGGCAAAAGTAAGTGAGAAATCTAATTTAGAAAATCCACGTCATGAAATTCAATAGTAGCCGACCCGGGATTCGAACCCAGAACCTCTTGATCAGCAGTCGCGCTTTGCAACCACTCGACCAACGAGGCCGTCGTTGGTTAAGTGACGTGCAAATTTAATATATATACAGAAAATAACAAAACGGGTATAGGTTTTGTTCTAAATTGACGCGTGCCTTCACGTTGTCTGTATACAAATTTGCACGTTAGCTAATGGAGATAGAATTCAATATAATATTGAAGCGGAAGTGACACAACGCTTCGACTCTGCTGTAGTGAGAATTGAACATCACGCTGGCATGCTTCACCCGCTTTAGGAAAAACGTTTCGCGGTTTTATATCTTATTTCTCATATATAATTCAATGAAATAATATAAAGATTTCCCTACAGTGTACTGTTCGCATTGCGTATCATAATGCATAGAATTAAATATTAATGCAGTATGTAAAATTAAAACAAAATATTAATTAATAAAAATTTGTAACGTACCTATATTAAAATGAATACTTATATCAATTTTTTTTAGGATATAAAGAAATAAAAACAAGAATGTATTTCATGTTATATGTTTATGATCCACAGTAAATTTTACAAGTTCTCATTTAATTTCAAAAAAATATTTATGTATAAGTTCAATATCTACTTTATAATATCTTGAATAGGTACTTCGATTCATCATTAAAATAGTATATTTGTATATATGTATATATATATTTCATTTCATGGTTTATAAACTTTGTAACAATGACTAGACGTTACATATTGTACTTCAGCTTCGTTTTATTGTGGATTCTTACCAGCAATTTTCGATCTGTGTCAAATCACTTCTGAAACTATTTCAATAAGACTAATAATTCTACTATAAAAATATTGTATAGCGGGAATTATTGATCTTGATACTCAGGAACAAGCAGAACCCACGTTTGATGCATAAGTTATTGATGCACATTAAAATTGAACGTTAATTAATTAAAATTCACATCGGTTTATCACGGTTCTGTTCCCACGGACTTGAGTGAAGGACTAAGCACCAAATTATTACTTTTTTTTTTTAATTTAATAATTGTTTATAATTTTCCAATTAATAATTTTGCCTGATGGCAAGCGCAGATGCGTATATATCATTATATATCTAAAAATATACATATGCACTTGTGTATTTATGTGTGTATGCATGTGTGTGTGTGTGTGTGTGTGTCTAATATGTACCTATATATGTACAAACAAGTTGTAATGTCTAGTTGAAGGGCACGGGGTTGTTCTCGTTCTGCGGCTGCAGGTGGATCATGACCTTGATGCCGGCGCCGCGGCGCGCCACGTCGTACGCCCCCAGCGTGTCCTCCAGCTCGAAGTGGTGCGTGACCAGCGGCTTCACGTCCACCTGCCCGCTCGCCACCATCGCCAGGGCGATCGGGTACCTGCCACCATAAACAAAATGACTTTTATTTTTTCTGCCAAATGTCGACAATATTTCCGTCCTCAAGTTTAAAAATAAAGACCCACAGAAAAAAGATAATTGTATATAATGCTGCCTTATTTACAACGAAATCAACTATTTACTATCGCTTATTTATTCTTTGTTATTATTTTAGGTATTATTATACCTTGCTATTCTCTCATTTGCCAGTTTTTTGCTGTTATTTTTCTTGTTCATCTTGTTCAAGACATTGGCGCTTGCCTTTTCTCATTTTTACACCAACACTCTCTTATACATTATATTTATTACTATTATCATCTCGCTAGACCCCTTATTAGGGACGCAGTATGCATATTGGTAGATCTACTTATGTTGTTTAGTATTTTTATATTTCAAAAGATAGTTTAAGGCTTTTTGTAAGTAGTAACAGATGGCGTCACGTAGAAGAATATATTAGCCACTCTATTGTAGAGTTTGCATTCCAAATTCAAAACGTTACTGTTAATAGTAGCGAATATTATTTTGCTTGATATTTTCAAATGAGAGATATTTTACTTGTCTTAAGTGTCCGCCGGCTAATCTAAATTTTAAATTCAAAAGACTATGAAAACTCGTCTGCTTTTGTTTTTTACTATTATATCTATTGTCGTAGTCGCGTGTATTGTAATTTTCGTTCATTCGATTTCCATATTTCATAGTAACCATGAAATAGGATTTAATATATTGTAAAGTTCTTCGTCGCCCGTGTCCAGGGGTCGTGTGCGGGTACTGACACGTTGACGTATCGGAAGATGCCGCGCACGTCCACCTCGCGCGCCACGGCGCTGGCCAGCGGCACCGTCACCTCGCCGCACATGCCGACGAGCACCACCACGCCGCCAGACTTCGTCGCCTGCCAATTACAACACGTTGGCTTAACCCTCACGCGCCTGCCTGATCTAACTCAGACACTCCCCTTAGCGTGACCACTATTTTAATAAAGTTTGCGCCAAGGGAACCAGTTAACTGTTAAAATACTTCATATAAAGGTTTATATACGTTCTTGTATAGATAAATAGACATTGTTTTTTCTAAATGTAGCAAATATTCAAGTATTGAGTCGTAAATTATGCAGGCTTCGATTAATATGAGTACTGAAGTTTTGTCAAATATGGTTAGCATTTAATATTCTGAATACTTGTCAGTCGTTTTCTTGATCTTGTGCAAATGTGTCAAAGAATTGAGCGTCATTAAGTGAAAACATAAATGAATCAAAGAATCGTGGGTGTATACTAGTAAATAAATATGAGGATCGAACCAGCATGGCCAGTCGGACGGTGGCCTGAACGCCGCTGGCGTCCACGGAGATGTCAGGGTGCGTGCCAAGCACCTCGTGTATCTTTATCACCAGATCGGCCTCATTGGAATCCGGTGAAACCTGGATGGTATAATCTGCACCCATAGTTTTCGCCGCGTCCAAACGAGTTTGCAAAATATCTGCGGAGATTCAATAATAATAACTGACCGGTCAGACTTAATGAAAGAACAAAAAATATTTGTTGAAAGAAAAAAGCTCGACTCACCTGTCATGATAACTTTATTAGCGCCCATGGCCTTAGCCGCGAGCATGGTCACCAGGCCGATGGGGCCCGCCCCCAGCACCAGCACGTTGTGCCCGGCAGTCACGCCGCCGCGCTTGCACGCATGGATACCGACTGACAGCGGCTCGAGGAGAGCGCCTTCTTCCATCGTCACGTGGTCAGGTAATCTGGAAGAGAATCAAAGTATTTTTTAAAAGCGAAATCTATCTCATGTTGAATATCTTATAATTGTTACGTCACTAGATAGGTATATAGAATGAATATTGAATACGCAGGACAGAGTAAGTTTTGGATACGGACATAGAAGAGGAGGTTGGGATACATCGAAACAAGAATTATGAATAGCCGACCTAGATCCATCGCCAATGCACTGTGACCGATTGTAACCGTTAAAATGTCACACTTTATTCCTTACAATTATGTTTTTAATGGTCTTCATAAGTTTATCAACAGAAAAATGTAGGTATATCAATGTTTTACTAAGAATTAAAATACTATCCTAACACCTGCACATCAAGGATTCTCTTAATATAGCATTACCTGCTGGAATAATGAAATAATGAAAGGGTTCAAAAACAATTTTTACTTGAAGCAGAAGTCGGCAGCGTGCTTGTAGTATCTGGCGAGGTTGCCGTGCACGGGCGGCGTGGCGCAGAACTGGATGTCGGGGCACAGGTGGTAGCGGCCCGACTTGCAGAACTCGCAGTAGCGGCACGGCACGCCCGGCTCGATGGCCACGCGGTCGCCCACCTGCAGGTTTTTCACTTTGGCGCCAATCTGGAACACAGTCAATAATAATGTATCTTGATATAACTCTACACATCATCATCATCAGCCTACTTCCGTCCACTGCTGGACGGCCTCCCCAATGGCACGGCACTGAGCTCAATCTTCAGCTCTTCGCATGCAACCGTTGCCAGCCACTGCGTATATCGTAACTCCACCTAGCTGGAGAGCGTGACACACACGCGGCCATTTAATCCTAAAATAAGTCTTAAGACAGCTTGTGTTATGGTATCCAGATGGCGGATAAACTACATACCTATGTATATGTATAAATATTACCTATGTCGCTTAGAAAGAACGTCTTGGGAAGTGATATTAACAATGTAGTGCGTAAAACTAGTTATTTAATAAATGATACGTGCAAAGTCCAACTGCCCAATAGAATTTTAATATTTGCACATTCTATAAATTGACTTCAATTTGCCGCAATTGCGAGATTAAATGTATCTTACTGCGAACCATTGCAGCCATTTATACGTCACGTATTCGTCCAATTTATGTTTTATTTGACGAAGAAGAAATTGAAATCATATAACAATCAAATAACTGTAGGAAAAACCCTATTAGATGTATTAATTGTGGTTTAAAACATCTGATGTACTGGTTGGCGAAAAGGTATCAAGTATTCTAAATTAATGCGTAGAGCAGCAACGCGGTGATGTACCGGTGGTCCGGAACTTCAGATACGGGTGAGGTCCATGTCTAACAGGGGAACGTGAAAATAAAAAATGACCTTGTATTATTCATGTAACACATTGACTTGCCGTCTGGTTACTTTAATTGTTTATTTTCATTTGCAATAACTTAAGAAAGACTTAATTAAAAGTTGTAACCGAGACGTTTAGTTTTACCTACAACTCGTTAAGAGTTAATACAAAAAGATTGCAGGTAAAATCTATTTATTTATTAATCAACAGTTAAACAAATTTTTAATCTTATCACCAGCAGCAGAAGCAAGCTTATCCAACATATGTATGTACGTACATATATTTGAGAAAACCATAAACATTGATAACAATAGCATTAAGATAACATGTACATGTATTCAGGAAAAAATAGTTACACCTGATAAAGATACTAAACTACACGTCCATCATCACAGTATGTAATAAATAAATATTTTTTATTAACTAAATATTTTTTATTAACTAAATATACATAGCTGTTGTTAGACCGATACGGATCATAATACAAGTAAATTTCAAGACGTGTCATATGCCCTGCTATTCCTGTGGGCTCAACTGGAACTGATCATCTTTGATGTATGTTGAAGGTACTTGTGGCAAGCCGAGCAATGGGACCGATACATGCTGATGATGGTGATGAAGGTGGTGATGACGGTAACGATGATGATGTACATAGTATGACTATCTACAGAACTTTTTTTGCATTAGAACAAGTACTTCTAGTACGCGACAGAGATACGCGCATGTTCTTCTGACATTTAAGAGATAATCAACAATTTAAATAAGCCTCTGAAGAATGTTTGTAAGGCAAATATTTTTCACGTACCAACGCCCACGTGACCTCTACTATTACGGCATACACTTATAAAACGTGAATTTTAATGTTACATTATGCGCGAAAGATATGCTTTTACATATATAATTATAGATATACAAATATATTCTGTCTGACTGTTTCGCTGATGGAAAAAGTTAGTACATTGACGCTCATATGAACTACGTCTAGGCGCTAGTTTGAGGCGGACGTTATAATTATGTCAATAAAATTTACATTTAACGTTTGATCTTCTCACGGATTTTTCCTTTGCATACGTATTTCAGTTTGTCGGACAGTAAGATCTATTTAGAGCTTACTATCCGATCTCGAATAGGAGTAATGTATCCAGTGTGAAATAGTACTCAAGTATCCAATGAAAAAGTAACCTATTTGAAATTTATTCATTTATTTATCGTAAGCTACCAAAAATTAAAACAACATTGTCATAAATATTGATGACCATCCTTTTTATGTTCGCAGGACCGAACCTGTCAGTTTATTAGCAGTAACAGCAGCTGGATTTAATTAGTTCATCAGCTCAGTCATCAACAACATGGACAATGGTTTCTTATCTCTTTGTAGCCAATCATGACCCATTTTAATCCAAACTCGACAGAAAATATACAACGTTCTAGATTTAATTACTCGTTTTCAATGGAATAGTGTGAGCCAGCTGTAATAACAACTACGTCTTCGGTTATCATTTATTACATACAGCTAAAGCCGAGCAATATAAAAATTATACTAGTTCTGTATAACAAGTATCTGCTATTAGCTTTGGTCTTATGCCACAAAGGAACATGTAATATTATGCTGATAAAATACACAACACATATATGTATATATATACATATGTGTGTGTAACGAGGATAATAATATTCAATTTTTAAACTCTTACACCACTACAACGAGCGAATAAGTTATATTGTACGCCTTGTGACAGTTATTAATTTACTATTATCTACTGTTCTTCCTAGAAAACTCGATAACATTTCAACTCAGTACCACAAATGAATAGACCGTGTTAAATCAGGAAATTACTTGATCACGTGTACGTCTCGACTCCATTTTAATAATATTACATTTCAAATTAGAACGGAATAAAACCGGACAGTACGTAAGCGGCATTTTGAAACTAGTTTTAGAACGGATAAAAATATTTTGTGTTGTTCTAGACGGACACACCTCCATCGCGCGAACACGTTTGAATGTCAAATAGTCGATATCATTATAATAATGCTCGCACGTTCACAACTACATCGATAAGTACATATAATACCTATTTCAAATAATTAAACGAGGCAATATATACATTATATAATCTTTATCGTGGCATATTTATCATCAGATATTTTGTGTACCTAATCTGCCAAAATCTAAAAAATATCCGGCCAAGTGAGTGCGTAGTTGAACAATGTTAATATTTGATAAAAGATCGTTTTCTTAATTACATATGTCCGATTTCGTATAGTTATCCATCATTCATCTATTACCTTTTACTTATCCATTTTACTTTTCTATGTTTATTTTGAACCAAAACATTTTAGTTAAGTTCTTAGTAAAATAAAATCATGTTGTTTATAATATTTCATATTATCAATATAATGGCCAGCCGTTTTTCACAAATAAAGCTTATTATTTTTTTTTTTTAATGTAACAGTAAATAATCTCCATCATTGAAATATACAAAGTATACATTTTAATTTCTCTAAATACGTATGTATATATTTAGATATGTACACTAGATACGATTATTGTGTATTATTTATGTAAGAACAACTTCAAGTATTGTACCGCTGAATCCTCGTTCTACCATTTCTACATAGATTATTTTTACTATTGAATATATCTATGTCCATTTTAGAAAGTCGTGAAATATTTTAGTGCAAGTTTTATTGGACTTACCTTAGCGACTACGCCGGAAGCCTCATGGCCCATGATCATGGGTGCCTTCAGTGTGAAGTGTCCGCACACGCCATGCTGCCAGTAATGGACATCTGAGCCGCAGATTCCGACACAGTCCATTCGTAATAACACCTCTGGAATAGTTACAAAGTCTGCATAAGAAATTCTACAACGAGTTCTGCAAGTTTATAAATTTCTTGGTTTTTCACTGATATTTTAAGGAATATGAAATTGTTCTCAATAAAAATTATAATAATTAGACATAAATATAACTTTAGTGCCTCGTCGGGCAAGTGTTTGCATACAAATATGTTGGGACCTATAGCATACGTGGTGAATCGTAAGAGATAACTATACTCTTCGGCCTACCCTTTCGGGGAAATACGGGCGTGTTGCAATGTTATGATTGAAACCTACAATTTAATATGTATAACTGCTATTAATGAAGAAAAAAAAATTATTAATATTATTATGTTGGGAACAATTATGAACAAGCTAAACATCTGCAAAATCGTTGTTTTAATTTATTTAGTAATATGCTCGCGTTTGGCTCTAATCTAACCTGATGGAGAGCGAGATTCAGTCTAGGGTGTAGTATTCTTACCTAGAAAGTGCCTATTCACTCGTATCTTGAAGAGTGAAAGATGTTTTCTAAATGATGTTTTCACTTAATAACTTAACAGTGTACCATTACGCCTGTAATCCCCGAACAGGTAGACAGAGGAGAGTAGTACACTCCGGCGTTTCACCAGCTACGTTTAAGTCCCATGGAATATGACTGTGCTGAACCTACTACCCGGCACAAATCTAGTCTCCGAGTCACTAATTGAAATTCAAAATTAGCAAAATCCAATAGCAACCGACTTAGGATTTGAAGCCACGACCTCCCGATCGGCAGTCACGCTAGCAACCGCTCGACCAACGAGGCAGTCACTACAACTTAACAATTTTATTACTTATATTATAGTATTATCAAAATTTATATCTTACCATCATCGTTTATTTCAGGTATCGGTGTTTGTTCCTAAAACAGTGTAAATAATAAAATAAATTCAAAAATAGTAAGTTTTAGTACTACACTTTTAATAGCAGTTGCTTTTATGTAGGATACTAACTATACTTCAAAAGCACGGTTGGGAGTATTGTTCTTACCAGAAATAATTTGTAATAAGTTTTCAGGTCCACTTTTTAATAGTAATATTGTAAGATAATGAGTGCGTGTAGATATATAATATTTTACCAACATCCATGGTTTTATTTCCTCATACAATTGCGTTATGAATAATTGGTAATGAACTGAAAATACTATTTTTCATAAATTGATTAATATTTTCACTTTAGTGAACCGATCGATAATTTCGACAAAAAGTTCTCCAGACTATCAAAATTATTAACTCACAGACAAATTGACATTATTTTTATTAATTACATAGTCATTATAACATTATTGAATGAATTCATTTAAATATAATATCGATGTGAAACATACATTACTTATAAACATCCTAATTTCACACATTTTTTTAAAACTTCCTGGGCTTATCACGCACTCTTAATACGGTTTTGTACAAAATTTCAAACGTTAAATTCAAAAGCGAAGAAACTTTAAAATGATAAATTAAATACCTATCTTTATATTTGCGTTCACTTCTCAAATGTAACTAGCTGATAAATAGTGTTGGATAAAAATCATTAAAACATAGGCAAATTTTGTAAATTGTAAATATAATTACCAATCTTAAATCTTTAGGTTTGTAGAGAACAGCTGTGAGGTTATCCTGTGACATACTGCACACGTACACGTTCCGCGACTGTCAGTCCACTACTGACCTGAACTGACTAAACGAATTAACTTTGCCGAGTAAAGTTGGTTAATGAAAAAATCAGATAAAACCAGCTAATGGTTAGTTTGTGTAGAAAAGAAATGAATGTCACACAATTATAAGTTTTATCTACAATGTATTGACTTCTCTTTTGAATGTATTAATCAAATTGCGAATAAGATATTCAAGGTCGACAGGTGAACGGTCCAAAGTGTCATCATTGAATTTCATTACATTAATTTTATTGTTTATCTTACGTTTGCGATTTTAGGTAAAAAGAAGACCAATCAATCCAAACGTACATTTAACCAAATACATGAATACTTTCTAGGTGTTGGGTCATGCATTAAAGACATCTAAAAAATTAGTACAGGTGAATTAATCAAGATTTATTTACATCATTATTGAAGACTTAAATCATTAATGAAAATGTACATAATTAATAGATATACATACATAGTTAATCAAGACTAATATATATATGTATAATTAATGAAGCTGTATTTCATTAATGATCCTTTACATATCTTTAATAACGTAATAAATGTACATGACATTCGTTTGAACATGACATTGTATTAGCTAGTGTTGCCAAACTATCGATAGTTTTGCAATCGATATTTTTAATCGAAAAAGCCTATACTATCGATAGTACTA
>DWME01009325.1:0-10995 GCA_018244795.1 Parelbella ahira ahira | reverse complement strand
TCATACAATCGTCTCTTGTGAAATTTCCATTAAGCTATTTGTTGTAAAGTGTTGTTTAGAAATAGTCTTATTGTGCCTCTCTCTCTTACAAAGGTTGGTAGTGATTCTAGAATATTCGTCTCGATCTAGCTAACTAGCACACTAGATAGCCATCTAGTTCTAGCTAGACGGAATAGCCGAGCAACACTCGCTATCCCTGTCCACTAAAGACAACAGTAACAATATAATATGCTACTGCTCAGAGGAAACTTGCTGGACGATTCCTTAACCGTATATAGAAACACTACATGCATGGAACACGTTCTTGCATGATGAAATTTAAGCTTCGGGACATAATTAACGAACTGTCAAAGATAAAGCCACGAAATGGCCATTCAGCGATGCTAAATGTATTTAGTGACGCCACATTGGACGATCAGCTGATTAATGTTCATTATATTGACATTTAAGTAATACTTGTCTGTTCGGATATTTGAATATTAACATAACATTTGAAAATTTATTACAATTGATTCGTGAGATTTCTCCGTTAATTGCGACGTGACAAACGTGTCTTTAGCAAAACTAAAAAATTGTAAAAATAAAAAATGGACAGCATGAATTCAGCAAAGTTCTTGTTAATGCAAACACTCTGGCTTGATTTTTATACGTCAAAAGAAAGTTGGATAAACATATTTGTTAGTGCTACAGCTTAATGTCTTTATTTTAACGTGGATATTTAAATATCATTTTCATCAGTCTGTCTCAGTCCACATGAAACTACACATGTAACTCCCCTGACGAGAGCCATCGCGCCCTTCCCTCTGCTTTACGTCCCACCATGAAATAGGTGGTGAACCTATGCCATATATTCTACTAGGAA
Organism: Parelbella ahira ahira; assembly: GCA_018244795.1. Lineage (NCBI taxonomy): Eukaryota > Metazoa > Arthropoda > Insecta > Lepidoptera > Hesperiidae > Parelbella > Parelbella ahira. The sequence goes on along the minus strand of DWME01009325.1, from coordinate 10,133 downwards.
ATCTAAGTTGGAAAAATCCAATAGTACCCGACCCGGGATTTGAACCAAGGACATCTCGAACAGCAGTCGCGCGCAACGACTAATCGACCAACGAAGCAGTCAACATAAATGTAACATATCTCGACATGAATAACAAAATACTATCGAAGACGATTTAAACATGACGTTTTATGTATGCGATCCTAAGTGTCACCCCTATACACCGTACGCACTGAGCTAAATATAACAAACATGTTGTTATATTGCGCTCTGTGATATAACAACAAATATTCTAACATTGAATCGAGCAAAATAAACAAATAATTTTATTATGAAATCATGATACGATACTTTGTCTCTGATCTAACTATATCCGGCTCTTGACTTGTTCTACGTTACAACCATCGACATATTTGTAGGTACCGGAGATGATCTTACTGATAAAAGATTTCTCACATCGCTACAGAAATTCATATTTATTTAAAAAATTGGGTCATTTAAGATTTAATTGCAGTCCATTGAAACGGTACCCAAAATAAAACCTATTGATTCTTAGTATCAATCGAGAACAATATCGCCTGTCAATTATAAACAAATTAATATTGAAATTATCAGCAACAGGACACGATATTTCTTAGATTAACCTATTCAGACAATTAACTTATGTATTCATTCATTTCGAGTTAAATGTTACTAAGCTCAGTTATTATTGTAATAATGCATTATTAAATATCAAGCTTCTGAACATTGTTTCAATTTTCAAAAGCATTCGCCTTCACGGTTATGACTTCATTGATATCGTCAATTCTTAGTACTGACTACTGCACAAGTGCACAGCGCCCGAGCTATGAGTTCATAGAAGTAACGCTTAATTCATAGAATGGAACGTTGTACATGCTGGAAAATTTCCTCGCTAAAACGGCTCGCGAATGTCGGTTCAGGGCCAGGGAAACTGCAAACTGGGTTTTTCCTTGACACGAGGCAAGCCCTGTTGCAACGCGGCAACTGACACAAGGTTGCCGCGACACGCCCTGACGATTATTTAATTGTTATTGAGACCAGAGACAGTCGTGGTGTCGAGGCCCGTTGATGACGATTCATGGTTTTTATCCGCTGTTGAATTTCTTCACGATTTCCGCTGTTATTATTGTTGTGGTCACGTCCCTTCGCTGAAAAGGCAGAAGGCACTGTGTGCCAAATATCTCAATCCTTACAGACTTGATGTACTTTCAAATTACTTGCATCACTCACTTTATACACGAACGCTCGTTTCGTCGACTTGTGACCTCCCCGTGAGCCAGTGTCTGACCAGTTTGGGCAAGTAGGTGATGAGTCTTTGTATAATTTTACTTATAATTGTATTCGCAGTATAAAAATTTTGACAAATATTATTTTTAAAATGACCTAATTTTAATTATTTTGACATTCTAATCTTAATTAATAATTTTAGTTTTAATTTCAGTAATATTTAGTTTTAAATGTACACGATTTATTAAAAAAATACTGTACTAAGCCGCATTTGCGTGCGTCAAGCAAACTATTGAGGCCGGTTTGCCTAGAAACTAAATTTCGTAACCTACGTCCTGTATGTCGGACCTAAATCCAACAAATAAAGTATTATGAATTATGAAAAAAAAAACATGCTAAACTCACACAATCATGTTAAATACGATCTCTAGTCGTACCTTCACTGCACGAACCTCTTATCGAATAGGACTTACAAGTTCTCATGTCGTATATAAATAACGGTTATTTGCCTAACGATAACACTAACCATGTCCCGACCGAGCTTATCTATCGCGAAACAGATTATGAACTGAGGCTATCAGTTTCGACGACGAACTTTCTTCATGTTCAAATTTGAACGACGATAAGCTACGCCTGGTATGCTCCGTCTACATTAGTCACTCTCCTTTAATATATACGCTAATTACGTCTGGTATGTAACGATAGAGACACTCGGTGCTCTCTGCCTACCCCGCAATGGACTTATCAACGTAACATCTGTATGTCCCTTAAGGGGTAGGGTAGGCAGAGAAGTACCTTCTTAATTTTCACGAGTTATTTTTTAAGTACCATAGAGTATGGGATAAGCATGTTACCATACACCGGACAAAAATGCAAACTTTGTGCTAGATACTAAGGAAAATTTCAAGCTAGAAACCAAATAATACTTTGCGCGACCCGTAATGGACGTATCGTATTGTTTTAATAAGAATAATGTTAAAGGCGTAATGAGTACTTTTACAGTAGTACCTACGGGTTAGAACTGGACTCAAAAGCCCCAGGACTAGTTGACTGGCCCCGATTAAAAGAAGTCTATGTCTAACAGTGGACTTTAAAAGGCTGAAGGATGGTCTGGCAAGAGTTCAGAAGCAATTTGATAACGTTTTGATGTTAGCACCAACGTGTCCATTATAATTCCGTCGAGTGTTGGCCTTTCGACCAAGTGTTACTCGCAAAACCAGTATAATTACGTTTTTATGGACGCCAAGAAGCGAACCTGTACCTACTATACAAGCGTCAAGTAGACACCTACATAGTTACAGGCGCGTCATAAACTTGTAATATGATTTGAATGTATTGTATTGTAATATTCATTGCCTGTATGTAAAGAGTTAATCGTGCGTTGACTGAGAGAATTGAACGACCCGTTGGTCCAGTGGTTTGTCGCTTGATTGCTCAATCGGTGTTCGGCGGTTCGATTCCAACAAACAAATATTTATATCATAATGTTCGTTCGGACGTTCGGTGTAGTAAAAATCTAAAGATGTGCTTATGTATCAAAGTAGTTTTTCAGCCAATATGGTTACCATAGCATATGTTCTGTCGAGTTAAAACTAAGGGATTCGTGAGTGGAAAACTCAATTGCCTTCATTTTTCATTTCAACCCTTACCTATTTTCTAAGCTTAAGTCGTTTTGCTCAGCCGTCAGTTGATTAGCTTGTAAACTAACCCCCGAATACAGTAAATAAACTGGCTGGGGGAGGAGGTAATGACCTGTACTTTATATTGTACACGTGAAGCAATTCGAAGAGGTCGACATCCTCCATTCGATGCTCTGCGGTAGTAAAACATCGATTAGTACGTTTCGATATCGTTTTGAGGGTACTTACTGTTTCTGTGCTATGAATCACTATAGTAATATCCCAAGAGTCACGTAAGCTTTTCAACATCAATACATAAAACTTACAGATTGCGAAACTGGCATGTCTATATGAAAAGTGCGATGAATGGGAAAGAAGTACGCCAGATGTCTATCTCTTTCTCCCTTGACCCTTCTATCAGTCCACTGTGCAGGTTTTTTCACGATGTATATTACTGCTTACACCAGGTGTATAAAAATAGGAGTATTTGACACTCTATGCTCTCTGCTTACATCGTAAGGGACCTGGCGGGACGATATAATAATTATATAGAAATCTATTAACAGCTATAGTTACATTAATGTGCTAAAACACATCAGACCTTGCGTTTGGAATTAAAATATCGCCCTCTACATTTTTACTCAGCTCACGTTGTATAAAGGCCAAAGTAAAACGTAAAAAGAGAACTAAAAAATCCTTAAAACAAGATTTGAAAATACAACTACCCCTGTAACGTTTTAGCATTTTTGAAAACCACAAGTTGTGTTTAATGGTAGGTTGTATGTACAAAGGCCGTGTACTTTGCATGTGATTACCGAGTTACTAAAGCCTTAAGAGTTAGCAGACGTTATGTATAAAGGGAACGTTTTACCTTTTTCTGCAGACTGGTTTTTTTCGGTCCTTCTTGTTTCCTTCAATGTTTAAACTCCACAATGAAATTGACTATTCACTGTTACCTATACTCTGAGCGATTTGTGTTGTCGTGTCACCTTTTATTGTAATTAATAAAAAATATGTTTTTATGTAGCCTAGTGGCCTAATTCTATGTAGCTTTCGTATATAATAATTATAACCACAATTAGTGTGGTGACACTTTATTTTATTATATTCTCCACACTAATCTTAATAGTGTTCGCTTTGTTGGTGCAACTCAATAAATGAATATTGCATACGTTGTATGTAATAATGTATAACCCCATATACAGAGAGCGCAGACGGCCTCGCATTTCGTCGCAGTGTCAGCCGCGAGCCACAGCCGCTTTCTCCATCCGTTTTGGATAATGTGAGATGTTAATGCAACACAACTCCAACCTATTGACATTAAACCTCTTGCACGCAACTAAATAAATAAAACGGAAACAATAAAAGCCGTCTCGTTAAACACCAACTCTCCAAAAATATGTATGTGTGTGATGTTATATGTACAATTGTGCACTTGTTTCGATATAATTTATTGTCTGTATCAAATTAATGGACGTTTTCACAAATCGTTTAAATTGTTAGAATTTTAATGCATTTTTTATTTTAATTTTTGCCATATACCGAATGAATGGTACATGATACAGAACGAAGCATTATGTAATAATCTACATTTTTATTAAGTAATTACTTTTTTATTAACTAAGTAGTCATTGTCTAATCCATGTTTTATAACTATAAGAATCTTATCTTACAAAGTTACATGTATCTACATATACCTAGGAAAAATGAGTTTGGAAAGCGGGTAAAACACGTGAGTTAACCCTCAACGGGAACATACACATCTGTAACTAATCTTACTACTATTATAGGTGAGGATGCTTGTGTGTATGTTTGTTACCCTTTCACGCTAAAAGGACTAGACCACTTTGGATGAAATTCAGTATATGTAAATAAAAACTGACTTTGAACAATAAATCGGCTATTGTTAGTAACAAAACTTTTTAAAAAGCGACGTTGGCTACGACTTATACATTACACTATCGTTAGCTAAACTCATAGTTAAACTATACATATGTATCATTCTGTTGTAACATATTAGTGTGTCTCTAAATATTCTTAAGATTTATAACTTAATATTTTTTCTCCACCCAGCGGCACCGACTTGTTGTTTTGCACGAACAATTGACGTAAGCAATTGGTTTAATTCCGTAATATCCGCATCCGCGCTCCCCTTTTCGCATAAAATCATTTCGACGATTTAGAGCAATACACTAGTGTTCTCATCGACCAGTTAAATGTTGCCATAAATCGTTACATATATTGTGACTATTGCGTAATTTAAAATCCATAATGCTATTTTTTTTTATTTAGTCTAGCAAATAGGCAGATGAGCCACCTGTTGGTAAGTGGTCACCGTTGCCTATGGACACTTGCAACACCCGAGGAGTGGCCAATGCCTTGCCGGCTTTAAAGGAGAGCTCTCTTTGCGCTATATATTATGCACTTTAAATTGCTTACAAATAGAAATAAGTTAGAAATAAAATTCGCTACAGAAAATTCACATAAACAATTTGAGACAGTAAGAGTTCCAATCAAGTGGTTTTCCAACGTTCCGAAGAATGTCCAATGTTCGATCAACAAGATATCCAACAATAACAATGTATCATTTAAATTCAGCCTAGATTTTTCTAGAAACTTCCATGGACGTTTACGAACCAGCTATAATATTCTATCCGCTTGTCTTACGTCTCGGATAGGCTTAGTTCGCGTTGAACACAACTAAAGCGTCTATAGCCACCTTCAACATTACAGGCAAAATAATGCACACCGCGTAACTTAATACCATTCGCGCAATAAACGGCCATGAATAAATTATTCTATATTAACATTTACAGAGAGACTCTGTCAAGGGGTTCGTTGCGTAATGACCGTAATCCTCAGTACGTACACGAGTTAAACTATCCACGTGCTCGGAGGATCGCAAATCCTACCCCGTGTCGGCCGCAGCCCGATAGTTTACTTGCTAGGGATTTATGTAATCGTGTTCGATATGAATATTTATAATATAGCATCACGCCTGTATTTATTTCCTTAAGCCCTCCATTTTACGCTGAGAAGTGTGGTGAGCTTCCACGATTCAGCAGTGACGAATGTGTAGTGTTCAATATGAATATTTAGAACATAACATAAGATCACGCCTGTATTTCCCTAAAGGGGTACGCAGAAAAGTGTAGTACGCGTCAATTTACTTATTTACTTATTATGGTTTGTGTGCATATGTAATTTGTATACTGTTCTGCCGACTCGCTCTTTGCTAGCGTGGTAGCGTATGTCCTCAATTCTTCTTATTCTATTATTGATATATACATATATAGATGATAATCTGTTAGATGATGAATGTGGAAAAAGCCCGTCTGATTGTATTCCACTCCATTGTCTACCTCTTCGAGAATTACAGGCGTGATGTTACGTCACTGATATTTATAACATCCAATCATTCATTCGTTGAATCGATTAAAAGCAATAATCTGTAAATTATATAAAAAGTTTCACCATTACCGGCAAGTTATGGCTGTTATCTAAACAACGAGTACTAAATTACTTGAAACTTCGCTCCAGTCTCTCTCTCGGAAGCGTGCAAGTTTGATTTGCAAAGTAAATACGAAACGAGTTAAAATTCTATTAAAACAATTGTTTTGCGTGGGTAGTCGGAAAAGTAATGAAAATTAAGTGTGGCCAGTCGCAATATAAAAACTTTTTTTTGTGTTCCATTTTTAAAACGGAGGCGAGAACAGAAATCATAAATAGTACGTGCCGCGATCCAATTAATAAGTAATCCTCCCCCGCCGGCCTCGGTGCGCGGGGGTTTCGATTCGATTTCGGGACGTTTCAATTTCGTTGGCAAGCGTTGTTTTTATTCGTGCGAAATAAAATGTTGCCAATCGAGTTGTGTGTGGTTTTTTTTCTGTCTGTATCTCCCACAAAGCCGCGCAGCGCCTAATGTGTTGCCCTTGTTTGATAGTCATGAAGGCTAGTTTTTACTACAAAAACGGCAATGGTTTTTTTATCTCCGCTCGTAAAATGATTTATATAGTTCGTTGGCTGTTCGTTTCAATCGTGTGTGTGTGTGTGTGTGTAATTTGTATATCGGTTGGCTTAACGTCAGGCGGTAAGCCGGTTTATAAGCTTAAGCCAGCATTGAATATGGGCTTTGCTCTACCAGCCTGCTATAGTAATGTATCTATAGCGAACTTATTAACTTGGATTATTACAACGAAGATTTAGATGTACAAGCTCGGCTAAATGAAAGTATGAAGTGTAGAAATGAAGTCATAAATACTTTGGAAGCTTTAAGGAATACGTCATAATATAATTACACCACGTGGGTTAATTGCTATTTATATTTTCAAAATTTACGACCTACTTAAAGAAAGTGTTAGTATTATTATATTAATAATAAGCTCAGCTTCTAAGTACTCAAATTATTCTATACTTATGGTCACCCGCTAAGTATTCCGAACTTGAGACCAATGTAGGCAGAAACTAACAGAATTCATACGGTTTTTTGATACAAACAGTTAACGTTTGTTTCTCACATGAAATAATATTATAATTAATGCCTTAGCGTGCCCTTTCTCTTTATTTACTGCTGTAATTATGTGTGGGAATAGCGTTAATAAAAATAATGAATCCCGAAACAAAATATAAGTTATGGTAAATACGTAACACTTAATTAGGCTTATCACAGCTAAGTACACAATGAAACTTGTCATATGTAAACATTTTCAAGTCGTTTATACAGTGTCCATAATTTAAAACGGTTATTAGGTACTGATCAATAACAGAATCACGGATCAGATCAAGGTGTGAACGGCACAAATCGCCAACCTGTACACTCGTGCCAGTGGCTGGCAAAATAATAGTAATAATAATATTTTTTTGTATAAAACACGGTACATACACATAATGATTGGATGTCATATTTATAGAAAAGTTTGCGCGTGCTTACCGAGCTCGTCGGTGGGCAAATTTGTTATAAAGTATTCTTGTTTTACTAGTATAATAAAGATATAATAAAAATATAGATATCGTTACATATAAATGGAAATATTAAAAAACAGTAAAGGAGAAAGGAATTTGAGACGCTCGCCAATGGTTCCCGCGAGCGGCGCGAGGATGGGCCCGCGTGTAATATTTACAATCGCTTGTCTAGTTCATTGTTCGAGCGCGCCGGCACACGCTAATGTGGTTGGCCTAGCGACGCTCGCCCGGCTCGTTCCATTCACCTCTCACCGAGCGTGAACGGTTATAATACGTTCGTTCTCAGCGTCTGTTCTTACGCTTGACAATTATTACTATTATTATTATATTAATATTATTATGGTATCGTTACGCCAGGATACCCTGAAGGTAGGTAGAAGGCTCCAAGTACCAAATATATGCATCTACTCGATAGGCATATAACTATATTTGGGGCTGAGTTCCCACGCCTATGAGTGAAATTGGCAACGCTGATATCTCAACACACTATCGAAATAGACCGAACTGCAATTTAATATTTGATTGTTTGTTGTACAGTTGGTAATAGTACAATACAATTATAATTTATTGTACCTACACCACATTACATCTTAGACAATATAACTTTAAAGAAGTGCAGAAACATACATAAGGCGTTCTCAGCGCTAACAAGCGATGTGTAGCAATAGACCAGACCTCTAATAGCATGACAATATCATCTGCAATAGATACGAGTTCCACTTAGCAACGTGTACGCGGACATGCCGTCACGTGTTTCGCGGCGGCTTGTTTACCGACGGACGCGTCAACTCGGCCGGATCGTCACGAAAATCGCTCCTATGTATTGAAACAGCTTCGCCGTTCACTAATTTGTGTGTGTGTGTGTGTGTACGTATATTTACTCGATTCCATGCGAATTTTAAATATTCACAACGGTCGGAGCTACTCGCTCGTATAGCTGGGTAGTTCATGTATACGTAAGGACTTAGTTTGAGTGCTAAGTGTTTAGCGCTAATCCTTGTATAACTGAGTTAAATACTTACTAAAACTAAAGTAGGTTTACTTTTGGAAACGTTAAAGTGGTTGTAGAAGTTCATTCGGTCGGAGGTGACGTGACGGGAGGGGAACATTCACTCTGCCTTTCACTTCCTGCTTTTGTCTTGCAACGAACCAACCGACCGACCGACCAGCCGCTCTAGGCGACGGAAAGGCAGACGGCCTTGTAACTTATGCGCTTTGTAGGATGGCTACATACTGTACTTCGAACTCCACCATGGGTGAGCTCACACACAATGGCAACAGTCAGTCACGCCTAATCAATTAGGTAAATCCGAGCTGCCATGTTTCGGCCGCATTTAACACCATCCGGTAGTCTCGCGCGTTACAAACAACGATACCAACGTTGGTGCCTCGCACAATTAAAGATTAGACGTGCCATTACATGACATTATAGGTGAGGCGGCAAAAAAACAACAAATTGTATAAAGTTATCATACGTAGATGCGATCGTGTAATACGTTGTTGTGTGGTGTTGGTGCGAGGCACCAGGGCCGTGCTAACCTTGGCTTTTGAGCGGCGACTTTCACGGTTAGACGGTCGCTGGTTACATAAGATGCGCGCCCCAGCGGCCGCCGCGATGACTTCGCGACCGCGTCGCCACACCACAATACATTTAATGACGCCGGAACCCATGGTACAATCATTCCTATTTTTGCGTACTTCCAAAGTACACATTTTCAAACTCATATTGATTATCGAGTTTTGTACGATATATTTAGGATAGTGTGCTGTGTATTTGTATCATTGAAACTACATAAATAACGAACGGAAATTTATTACGATCTTCAAACACGTTTTAAGACACTAAAAGCTTTTAAGTTAATTTATCTCATGGATGTAATGAATCGTTTTGGTGTTTAATATTCATGAATTTTTAAGACAAATCATTCAGTTAGATTTCCATTGTTGGTACTAACGAACTTTATTTAAATTAACCGTTATGCTTACATCTTACAATCTATGGTATTTTAATCTCAAATTGTTTAGATTTTTACGTTTTTTTGAATTAAGTTATTTAATGTGGCTTGGGGTATTTTAAGGGAAAAGCGTTATGCGAGGGCAATTGTGGCGTGGCAATCTCGATATTCGCACAAACTCCTATACAATAGGAACAGATAGATGGAAAGTCATATAAAATGGGCATAACGGTTTTTTTTTACGTGACGAAAATATACGAATGTGAAATTTTAAATTTTCACATCGTAATGCGTAAGGAGCTATGTTTCACACGGTTCATATATGTATATGTTTTGTTATTTTGTCGTCACTGTTTCTAAAATGGAATTG
>DWME01009324.1:0-10999 GCA_018244795.1 Parelbella ahira ahira | reverse complement strand
CTTGCGTTCACGCGTCGCTATGCGCATGGTTGATGCGTAATATCGTGCTTTTCAAGAAATGGCGAGCTCGTTGTTGAACAAAGTATACGCTGCGATGATATAATGAATCCGGTAGTCTTTGAATTTTAATGTGCGTTTTCTATAGACCTGTTGTGTTAAATTTTAATTATATTATTGTTAATGAAATGAAAATTATATACGAAAAAATCGCGCCCCAGTTAGTTTTATTATTGCTTTGAAGACGCATTTTAGATAACTACAGTATGCCGAGAGTTAGTAGTAGAGCATTTTAAAAGAAAGACATTTTGATGTCGTTAGTATATAAATTTATTCTCATCTAAATTCCAAAAAAAAAATTATAAAAAAGTCAAGAAGAATTTTATTAGTACTATTAATTAAAAAAAAACACGATGACGTCCCACGACATATTTTATCGACCATAGTATAAATAATACGGTTCTGTCTGTAACGTTCAATGCGCGACGACACCGCGCAGCCGTTATAAATATAAAATGAGTATAATACGTCGATGAGTCATCAGGGACTCGCAGGACGCTCATATTTTCATACTCGCCACACTCAAGATTTCACACGCTACGATGACTCAGTTTCCTCGTCCACACTCAGCGCTGACACGCAACGATTACTATGCACGGTGGGTCTCGAACGCAATCGACATAAAAGCAATGCTGTGTACCTACTATCACTTTTTATATTCCTCACTTATTATCGTTTTGACGTCAAATAAATCATAGTAATGGCGTCGTAAAAGTAGTAAATTTGGAAAAAAAATCCTCTGAAGATGAAGGATTAATATTGCATTGCACTATAATGTAAAGGCAGTGCATATTATATAATGTGCTCGGTGTTATAAAAACTAAGAGCGAATTAAAGATAAGAAATCACTGAGGTAAAGAAACTGACATTAACATGTTTTTATTGTTGTTTTCAATCGATTGAATTCTTTCATTATATAAATATACATATATTTTATATAATGAGATAGCATTATATATATTTAGCTTTATGCAAATATATATGCTTAGCATACTAGGTAGTTGTAGCAAATTTGAAAATGCAAGCTGTCTGAAGTATTGACTGTGCCATACGCAGTTGGCTTTTGGCCAGGACTTGTATGGGAAATTATCGCCACTGTTTGCGCATTTTAGATAGAACGGTTAGAAAACGTACGTAGAAGATCGTAGAGACTACGCTTTAGGTTTTCTTCCTTTAAAGACCTACGTCCAGCTGTGGGACAAAAAGAGTTACAGGCACTGCATACCAGATATACTTCTCAGATATTTCGTTTATCTACTGTAGCACCCTGTTTAAAATCAAATTTTGTCATTTATATCTACATATATAATAATAATATTAAAACTTAGTGTCGTGTTTGTTTGTTTGCGCTAATCCTAATGGCCTTAACCCTCTCGTTATGAGAAACCTTTACTCCAACAGTGGAATAAAAGTGTCGAAATTATGAAAATTATTGTACTAACTATTTTCAATGTTTGTCCAAGGTGGGTCCCGAGGCTCAATACATTCAGGTGATCGACGTGGCCGGCAACATCGCTTGTTCCGTTGTGACCGCGGAGTCGTCTCTTGGAGCGAGGCTGGCGTCGTCGCTGGAGTGGAGTGCCAGGACCTCGCCGCTGCGCATCCAGCGACCGCCTGCCATGCTGCCGCTGACGTGCCGACACTTGGCCTCCGCTGTCACGAGGCAACGGCACGAGAAGCGGGTAAGTTATTTATTATATATATATATGAACCTAACAAACAGACAGATAGGCCATCTAATGGCAAGTGGTCACCGTGGCCTACGAACATGTCCAACACCACACGAATTGCCAATGCATTGCAGGTATTGTAGAAGAGCCGTTTTCACGCTTTACTTAAAGAATGCCACAATCAAAGTGCTCCATAAATATCTCGGAAGGAAGTAGATTCTAAATTATACACGTCCGTGGTAAAAAAATATTATTTACGACGTACATTATACATTTTATTTACATAGAACAAGTGCAAATTATTCTACATTACATTCTGCCAAACCGCGGTGCAAAGAGTCGGCAGTGGTAATATGAAAGCGTTTGTGATTATTTATAAACCTGATTAATGTATGTATCGGGTTTACTTCCATATCTACTTTTTAGGTATAGCCCGACTAGTTAAACCTAGAACTCATCAAGATGGGTTATCGGTTATCGGTTAGGTCTGAAAGAAATCTGACTATCGCTAGAATTTACATGAATTAAACTTGTACGTTATTTAATGAAGTAAATAATGTTTAAGAAGTGTGTCCTGTTCCTATTGTCCTGATAGTGGTCATAATTCATATGTACTAGAAATGCAATATGTATCTATATATGGGGTTTTGAAGAAACTACAGCGCGTACTTAAAAAGCATCACATACATACGCAATGGGTATACAGCCTTACATAACGCTTTCAAGAGAAGACAGAATGACTAATTCAAGCGTTGACCCTGCCTCCTTTTTACGCGTACAATACGTAATACCCCTTCACTCTCACAGATCCCTTTCATTCCCGGAACCCTTTGCATATAGACGAGCGTGCTTACTATTGTGCCTACTGTGTCTAGAATATTCCATCTAGTAAAGACAGTAACGTAACTGGTGAAATGCTGGAGTGCACTACACTCCTCCGGCTACCCCTTTGGGGATTACAGGCGTGATGTAACGTTATGTTACGTAAAAACTGTATTTAAAAATGATGTAAGGGAATTAGTGAATATGTTATGAATTTTGAAATCTCTATGAAGGTACCGACTTGGATGATTTTCAGATTAGACTACGTACTGTCCCTATATGGCAATAAAGATATTATAACTGTTTTTTAAATTGAAGGGATTCTTTTCTTGTTAGACCCGATGCTTCGAAGCCTCTCTACTCAAAATTTAATTTTTGCACACACGCTTAATCTTGGTCAGAATGTCAGAATATCATTCATTGCTGCTTTGTGGCAAAGAAGTGGGTGGCCTTAGTGAGTACTTCTGCTGACGCCCCGAATAATCCACCTGAATACCATAATATTGTTCTTTCAAATAGATACCACCAATCCTGTTCTACGGTCGAGCATGCTCCGGGGACGCCGGAGATAGACTGATCGAGGCGCCCGGCGCCTTTGCTCCGCCCCTGGAAGGCTACCTAATGTGCAAGACCGAAAAGAGCAAGCGATTTGAACCATGCTACTTCCTGTTGAGGTAAGTGTTTTAAATAAAATTATCGCAGCCGTCATTTAAATGTATAATTTTTTGTACGTTACGCAATTTTGGCTCGCCATAGTCTACCAATCTGCACTTGGCCAGTATAGTAGGCTATGACCTTAATCCATCTCATTCTTAGACAAGACGTTTACCCAAAAGTGAAAGGATAAAAGGATTGATGCTAATGATGCGAATGATACAATTTTTCACTGATAGATACTGATTTTAACTTAGCAGTTTTTCTCCCGCTATCTCGACTTTATCTGTCTAGTTTATTGTTCGGCGATGTACAGTCATTTCTTTAATTCCTGGTCGTCAATAAAGGATGTTTTTTATTCCAAAATTTTGCGAGTCCCACAAATCATATGAATCACTCATTAAGACAGTCACACTAACATTAAGTTCTATACGAGATTTCATAAACATGGCTATAATTAGCAAAGACTCAAGACTAGCTAGTTTGGTATTCTGACATTCAATTCTCTATCAGATACAAGTAAAATGATATGAGACAGTGTGATCAAAATTCCGATCTCTTTCTGTGTAGTATTAGCATGAATTTGATATGAAATGAACTCATTGCATGTAAATGAACGTTGGCGAGGTGTTACCAGTCACTTGTTAGCGAATATAGGGCGTCGCGAATGAACCACTTCACGGTAATGAAGTCGACTGACTGTTAGTGTTACTTATATTTGGCGTCAACGCGACTATAAATAATTGTGGATACGACTCGATAGATTGGACTATTTTGGCACGTAAAATCATAAAGTTCATGATGAAAACGTAAGACTGAAAAGAATGATTACTTTAAGATGATATTTTATATATTATTTTATGTTCCTATATAATATAAATCATTTTTAAATACCAGGCTTAAAATTACTAGTTGGTGTAGTGGTTGTAAGCACGACTACTGAGCAAGGGGCCTTGAATTCGATTCCCGAGAAATGCAAAGTATTATTAGGTTTTTCGAACTTGAAGTTCTCAGTATTGCCAGACTCGCAGACTGAATTTGTGCTCGGTGTATGGTAATAGAATTCCATGTGACGTATAAAGGTACTGTAATACACTACTCTCTACGTCTTCGGGCGGAATGTTTCGTTGATATTAAAGAGGAAATATATTTAACCCACAGGGCGGGCGTACTGCATTGGGGTGCGCATTCACCTGATGGGACAACCCCTCTGCCCAACAACATTGCGCTTCGTTCCGTATTGGGGGTGCGGAGACACGTGGACTCGTCACGGCGGCCGCACTGTTTCGAGATCGCTCTCGGAGACTCCAGTAGACTGTTGTTGGCGGCTCCCGATGACCCTACTGCATCGTCTTGGTTGCAGAGTTTACTTTTACATGCTGCCCAGGTAACACCACATACCACTCTTCTTTCTTTATCTCTTGATCAGAATATTTTAAATCGTATTACAATGAACAAGGAGAAAAAAATGGTTTATTCATAATAGCTACAATGGTATGAGTTAGTTGAAATGAATACACAACATAAAGTAAGATTTGTGAAATGAGTCTTTTTCAGTATTTTACTGGTTGTTAAATAACAATAATATTAAAACGACTTAACATGATATACTTATAATTAAGTTAAAAGTACATTCTCTAAAATGTCCATTTTATTTACTATTGCAATTACAATCCACAGGCCTTGGAAGAGAAGGACGGAGCAAAGAAAACCGATCCCCGAGCGGGGGGCCCGCCGCCAGCTTGCACCATCCTAGTGACCCCTTATGAGGTTATTAGTTTACGTGAAACCCTGGACCTGGCCTTCGTGTCTGGTGCTGCCGCTTATCTGAAGGATAGGGGATCTGAGGCTCTGTTGAAAGGTGAGTATTTGAAAAGCGTGTCCTATAATCATTTTTTATTATCATTGTATCATCAGGCCAGACGCCCCACTTTTATCATCCCACTGTGAGATACAGGTCTCCTCTCATAATGAAACGAATAAATGTCCATAATCTGCCATAGTCGCTGGACATGTTCGACTTATCAGACACAAATGTATTCGACAACATAATAAGGGGTTCTTAGTATATGTATTGCTTTACCATATTTGGTTTATTACATTCATTCTTTCGTTCATTCTTAACATCAGAAACACAAATTTTATAAGTCAGTTTGTACGTATGGATTAGTTTGAATTGATATTAAAAATTCATAAAGAATTTATGCAGGTCTGATACCTTAGAAATGTCAATGCCATTTCTGATATCGGCGTTTGTGAATGACAGTTCTTTGCGACACTAGCGTCCTCATAGGACGTTATGGGTCAATTGCCCGCTGCACTTGACATGTCGCGACTAGGTCAACGCTATTATAAATTGAAAGTTCAACTTGTAGCATTTGTGGGTATTTGTGAAGGTTATTTCATAAATAGGAATTTCATAAACATAGGTAAAGTGTTATATAAGACGCATTGCGTAGATGTAGATACAATGTTTGATCAATGTCACTTTTGTATTTGTTCATAATCGTTATTGTTACACATTTTGTTATTGCGCTTTAACAAAATGGCGAAATTAGTGCCGAATGTTATTTTCTATTAGTCTACTCTGAGTTGAAGGTAGATGATGTTAAGTTTGTGATAGGTGTATAATATTAAACTATAAGACAAAAGTGCAAACCACCCCTTAAGCATCGTGACTATGTAGCTTTTGATGGTAATTCTATGGAAATCTTACTATTATTATTTTAATATCCATGATATCAAAGGTGATACGACTTAGTACATTCTATAATATACTTTCTGGTTAACCAAAGATATCCCTTTCATAAAAAATATATATTATGTCTAAATTGATTGATAATATGTATAATTTACTAAAAAATGTGAGTGAATGAAACATAAATAAGAAGAATTGTTTTATGAACATACAGAATTATTTTGCTTGTGTGTGTATCTTAGTGAAATTGGTGAATATGTGGTGTCTCATATAAATATGTGTTTGATAAAAGCATTTTATACATAATTGCAGAGTACATTGAGGAGATGAGAGCGGATATTGAGATTCTGGCGTGCGGTTCCATCAAGAACCTGACCGCCTTCAAAATCCCTGACACGGACGAGAACTGGTGCTGCCTGGTAATTATATTTTTGTAAGCCACTGTGTAAACTGAAGTTAAATCTCAACTGACCTGTACCACCTGAGATCCCTTGTACATTAATTGAGGTCATGTATATATTACAGGATTCAAATGTTTCTTAATTAGTAGTTAGATTACTAGAGAGTTCACGTTAGAACTGTCTTTAATAACGGTAATCCCTGTGTGTCAGGAGTGGAGCGTGTGCGAGGCACGCGAGCGCGGCGCCGGGCTGGCGCTGGCGCTGGCCTCGGGCGCCGAGCTCGAGCGCTTCATCGCCGCCGTCGAGCGCGCCTACTGCGCCTTCACCGTGCGTGCCCCGCCCACATGCCTCACCGCCCCGCCCACATGCCGCACCGCACCGCCCAAATGCCGCACCGCACCACCCACATGCCGCTCCGCACCGTCCCCACATTTAACTGTCCCGCTTACAATGTTCATACCTGCCTGCTGCCCATACATGCGTGGCTAACTGCAAACGCTTCGATTGATCAATAAAGGGCTTAAATACCATGTTGCTTATGAAATCCTCCCGATCGCAATACTCAAGCTGTATTCACTGCCGCTTTACTTTAATATACTGCTGCTTGCATACTGATATAATAAAACGATTCACCATTGCGATTCTTTTAACCTTGTATTATATTACATGGTTATATTAAATTGTGGTGATCCCAAAAATATAATAAAATATAACATCTGTGTTCGACACAGCTTGAATATAAACAAGGATATATTCAACCTTAAGTGTTCATAGGTAGTATGTAAGATCGATACTAATTCTAATAGGACATATATATGAATGTGGTTAAGTTAGGAACTAGGTAAATATCACTAAAATTCCCATGAAATAATATTCATATAAATCACCTCTCACCTATGAATAGAAGTTAATAGTTTTATTAACTACTTATTCTAACTGTTTGAGTTCGGTTGTTTTTACATAGATGGCTTTAGCCATTTATAAGTACTACTTGCTCCCTTCTTACTATCTTTTCTTAATTAAATTACTTTACATTGCAAAAAAAGCTTTCACAATTAGTGACATGTGTACCAGATTGCTAATTACATAAAAAAGCACATTTGTTTCCGTAAACTTGTTGATGTTTACTTCTGTCGCTCATTGAATCTTCTCGATACCTTACAGAATGAGCCATTCCCATTGAGTGTGGTGGAGGGCACAAAATCCGCTTGCAGCGCCGCCCACGCAAAGTACGAAGCTGCCTGGTCGCACATGCTGCCCGCTCAGCAGTAAATATGTACTCATTGTAGCAGTAAATAATGTAAACCAATACATATTGGTGGACATTTAATTTGAGCTTTGAGATACAGTGTACACATTAAGAGATCAGTTATAATCGTTCAAATCATTGTATATACCGTTTAGTTAAAGTTTATTTGCATAGTTTATTAATCTAATCCATTCAATACATTGTCGCAATATAGATAATATATGATGTTTTAGAAGGAATAGTAATTGAAATGACTAAAAACTGTTCATAATTCTTTTAATCAACTGCCTCTATAAGTAATTATTGCTTTCTTCCTTAGAATGGTATTACAATCAATGGTATTACTGTACAAAATCAAAGCTCAAATTATATGTGATTAAATGATCTGTTTAATTATCCCTTTGGAATGGAATCAAGACTTTGATATTGTGATGTTCTGCGATAACCAACTTTAAGGGTTAAAATACATGAGGAGAATGTAATCGTCCAACTAATAGTGCATTCAGACTTTATAATGGCAGTTACATAGACTGTATTATATTTGTTTTACAGTTGACACCTTACAGCATTCAACATTTCGTGAGGCATACTTTTGTGAAATAAAAGTTCATTTAGTGAAAATCTTAAATCTGATACTGTTCACTAAATGCTGTTGAGGATTTAATCTACTTAGTACTTTCTATAGACATAATACGTGTGATTTAGGCAATTTAGCTAAACAAATAAACATCACATTATATAATATTGGTATTAAAAATATAATCGAATTTTTAAAGCAGCTGATTTGTATTAAAAGAAGGTAGATGTTATTGAAATAATGAGTATCTCATGTACTTAAAAAACTGCCATGAGAGCAATATAGTACTTTTTCTCTGAATCACTTACATATTGGTGAATTGTCTGTTTTCAAACATTTCATTTGACTTTGTATATCTCACTTGAAATACCATATCTGGTGAACACCAGATTTTATTAAACATTTTCTGAAAGCATCTTGTTGATGAACAGCTATTCAAAGGTAAACTATAAAATTACTAATATATTGCTACAATGTACATACATACATACTTTGCATAATAATGAGTAACTTAAACTCCTGTAAAGCCCTGTTACACAGAGCAGGTAACCGATCAGAGAGCACAATTTAGTTTAATTTAATTTGTGGCAAGTGTAATTAATGCTTTTAATAATTATTATAATGTAGAGATTATGAATAATGGCAGCCCCCATATATAATACTACCCCTGTAGATAGATTGTTTTGATTAATTAGCCTTAGGTCACAATATTACATGATATTATAAATGATTATTATCAAATTTGTATAATGTTATGATATTATCGAATACATAAAAATATATATGAGTACACTTCATATATATCGGATTATGATATGCTTGAATATTGTATAATCAACTTTATATCCAAGTGCTCCCAAAGATATTAGTTATATACCAATTTCAGATATTTAAATATATTTTATGTTATATATGTAACCAAGAGTGGATTATGTGGAACATGGTATATGATCTCTACTTAATGTATCTACTAAAAATGTTGTTTAACGAACAAAACAGAGCGATATAAATGAATTTCAAAAACATTTCTTTTCATGTTTCATAATATTCTCCTATGTCATCTTTCTCATATGTATTTCTAAAGTTTGTTCTCTATATGTTCATTATTTTTGCTCTCAAACACTGCAGTCACTGTCGTATTTTCGTTATCATATATTTATTTCTGTTTATATAGCAACATTTTTGGTAGATATAAGTCTTTGGTTGTTTAGTATCGGATTGCTTGATATCGTAATTTCTTTTTCTGTATTTGGCCAGCTTTAATACTTCAATATGTATTCTTATGGAAGGAAGGCGAGAAGGAAAGGGTGTGCTTTGAGCTGTATGAAATGTCTGTTCTGAAACTTGGTTTTCATGAATCAAAGTTTCCCATACAGTATTGGAAATTGTTTTAATGTCTGAATTGTCTTCTGTCTTCTTTTGAAGAATTACATGTAATTCGCGTTGTCTTTGTTGAAGGAAATCATCGATATTAATTCATGCTCAACTCTCCAACTACTTATCTAAAAAAACTGTAGAATATGATTACTCATATTCATATTAAAGAAAGGAAATATCTGAATTCCCCATATCTGATTTGCATTGCCTCACGTGCATACTATTGTATTATTTCGTACTATACGAAGAATTCATACAGATTACTGAATTGTGATCGATGTTATAGAGCGATGAGTTTCTACAGAGCGCCCATTCTGTACTTTGTTTTTTAAAGTCGTCAGGGAAGGCAAATGTCAAGCAGTGGACTGATGGTGACGTTGCTCGTCATTGCACAAAACAGAGTACTG
Source organism: Parelbella ahira ahira (assembly GCA_018244795.1). Taxonomy (NCBI): domain Eukaryota; kingdom Metazoa; phylum Arthropoda; class Insecta; order Lepidoptera; family Hesperiidae; genus Parelbella; species Parelbella ahira. The sequence continues at coordinate 1,087 of DWME01009324.1, read as the reverse complement.
TTGTATGGGAACTTTAAAAATTCATTTGCAAGTTTAACGGAATAAGACTGCTTCGTGTGCGAAGGCAAGGCTTAGTAGATTTTGCATGAGAAAAAAATAGGTTTTTTTTATTACGAACCTTTTGTAGCTTTATCATTTTTAAAGCTATTTTTAATGGTTTCGTTTTTTTTAATATTCGACTATAACAGATTTTTTTTATGATATTCGAGAGATGGTCTGTTGGTTTGAGGTGAATCTGGTGGTTGGCAGTATACAGGTGGAAAATTAAGTCGAAGCATTCAATATAAAAGGCTTTTATGACTGATAGATTGATTTACTACGAAATCAGCTATTTTCAACCCTCCCACCTTCATTATAAGACTCGGAATGTTCAGAATAACTTGAACTAAATAGCAAATAATGTAAAACAAACGGTGCTTATAAACATGTATGTTTTTTAATAAAAGTTTCAACGCATGTACTGATTGCTTTGAATTAGTTTTCTGCTTTTTATTTCCAACGCAAGTGGTAGAAATGGGTTATTGTATAACGTTCACTTCTATATCACTATGTCTTTGTCGCTACGGTATCGAATGATGTTATAGTTATCTCGTATTATCGGGCCGGGGTACGAGCCATGTGATATTAATGTATGTCTAGGGATAGGTTTTAGCGAATTCGGTCGACCTCGGGAGCTTTACACTTTATTTTTTTTTTGTTACCGGCCTGTCAGTGATATTTAAGCATTATTGTGATTAGTATATGGCAATACCGTGGTAGCATCGGTATAAAAGCGGAAACAGCAGTGAACACTGCTGTATTTCAAGTGTCGCCGCTACATAAAAAATTCATTAGGTCAATTTCTTTTTATTGCGCGACAAGTGTTATTGTTTTTGTATATGTATTTATAATTGATTTTCATAGCACATTACTACCGAATATTTCATAGGATTAAATAGTTACACGTTCCTATTGTTTTAATATAGTCCGCAATTTTGTAATACAAAATTTGTTCTAAGGTAATTTTTCCTAAGTCATCTATATTTAGGCATATATCGGCTTCGATCCAAAACATCTTACTAAATTCAGAGAATGTTATGATACTATG
>DWME01009323.1:0-11000 GCA_018244795.1 Parelbella ahira ahira | reverse complement strand
TAAAACTATGATATGCTACTCGAAATAAACGCAGAAATACATCAGAATTCCGAGCCATCAGGCGATCAGAAACGTTAATAAATGTGCTGAAATATTAAATATACCTCACGTTATTCTTCAGGCCGATCCAACTAACGTGTTTACTGGTACACAGATAATCATATTTTGTTATTGCGAAGAATACTATTGGTGCCGTTATTACGTACATATTTCCACAAATAGATGTAATAACGTGAAGGAGAACGGCCTCAGTATTTCGGTATTGGGTTATTTTGTTAGCTTACTCTATAAACATTGTTATTTTTTTTCTCTCCTTCCTAAAGTTATCGTGATTTCGCTCAATGTTACGGCTTTTATTCAATGCAAACTCGGTTATAAAGTTTCGTAATTTTTATCCAAAGAGATTTTTAAGGCGTTAATATTGTTGTTAAGACAATCTGGACATCAACGGATCTCCATATCACGGGATTTTTAGTTCATGTAGAACTAGCGTACCCACTTGAACGTTCGTTAATATTGGTAGATAGTAGTACAGAATTCTTCCCCAACGAATGACAGGCCGTTCGTCTAGTTAGCATTACTATAGCCTAGATGGAAGCACTATCGTCTTTCCTGTGAAAGCATTGCTGGCATAATATTCTTATTCTTAAGTTATCGTTTTTTATTCTCACAACTCTTTCGTTTATTCATATGTTTATATAGGGTACCTATATGGGGCTTTCGATGACTGTAATATCATATGTGACCGAGGAGAAAAAACGACCTATTTTGCAGACAACATAAATTGTATTTATGTAATAGTATAATTTATTGTGCTTCTCTTTTAATTAGTGACAAGTCATTTTTTGTGAAGTAATATTTTGTCCTAATCCAAACCGTCAATGGCAATCCGTAACTCATTACTGGACGAAACAAATACGAACTCCTCAATTGTCCCGCGACACTGCAGACATCCGCCCGCATGTCTCCGCCTAACCTTTATCTATTGAACGACGCCATATCGCGGATGAGATTATAAGTGAATTTAGCTAAATAACACTCGTGTAATTTAGACTGAGGCGCGATAATTCTGTTTGCTGAAACCGAGACACGCATTATTCATTCAAATCAAGTTAGGCGAGGACGTGTGTCTCAGTTCACGGCTCAGAACGACGCAGAGATATTTTAATTTTCACGGACACATTAATTTTATAAACCGGGTTCGTGAACGTGCGTGTAATATTGTACGTTTTCTACTCTAGGGGATTACAGAATATTACTTTTAATTTGCGCCTTTAACCTCGCGTGTTGCCGCTTTATTATACGCCGTTGTAACGCACGCTGACGACGTGTTATTAACGTATGATTGTTGAAACGTATTCATATTTCTTGCGAACGCGTCGTTTGGGACTGCTTATTATCGCCATACAAAAAGCCGTTCAGTTCAAAGGGAGCGTCGTACACATGACGGGCATATTGATCGCGGATCACTGGGAAACGGTTGACGTCCAATACCTTGCGATGTCAAAGAATAAATTAATACAAAGGTGTCAACCCGGTCAAATGGATAACACCTCTGAGGGCGGCGGGCCGGCGACGAGGCAAATTAAATGAAACGGAAAACTGAACAAAAGGTAAAAAGCGAGAACAAAAAACGTGGCAACCTTTCAGTTGTAGAAAATTGTCAAGTTATTTTTCTTTAATTATTATTATTGAGTATCGGCAATTAGCATCACCGAAGCCTTTCGCAATGGATTCCTGAGAATTTCAGCAAATGTATTTCTGACCGTCAGATATTTTATTGTTTTTAGCACAATGAACTTGAAATACCATGTATATTTTACACGTTTTTTTATTATCTACCTAAATAAATACACTCTTGAACTGCACAATAAATAACAAACTATAACTAATTATCGACGTTTTGTTGTTGCCAATCGGATTCACTGGATCGTTTAAGAAATGTTTTCATTACGTATTTTATGATATTCCTTCAAAGTATGATATACCTACTCGCATATAGATCATTAAAATTTATCATTCAACATAATATACGAGAACATGCGAGAAAATGCATAAGTACAATTGACTAACCTAATTATTAAAATCTCACAAAAAGCTCACTTGTGGTGAAGAAATAACAGAGGAACGCGTGTTTCCTGTAGCGCAAACATCGAGGTGTTCACGTTATCTCGAGAAAAGCTTACATTCGGTTATCATGACAAATGTTGACAATGCTTATCTGTTGAGCCAATCCTTTGTTTCGCGGAGAATTATTGTGGGCCGTGCCGAACTATTTTAACACCACGGTTACTAAAATGTTAATATCGCAAGCACAACGCCATTACACAAATATTGTTAGATAAGCTCCACGTACCTACGGTTGATTAGTAAGTAATAATAATGCAACACGCAATTCGACATAAAAAAATTTAAAACACCACTCGACTAGTTACCGCAAAATATCTGCTATGGTTAATTCGCTAAAAATCCAATATATAAATCATAGATAAAAGCATATATAGGTCGCAGTAAATACTTTACATAATTTTCCTCGTTACGAGTATATCACACATTAGTACTTTGTTACACTGAACGTATATCAGTGAGTGTTTTTTGTCGTTTAAACGAAGCTTTTCTACGCAAAATAACCTGATAATATAATGTATATTTTTTGTGGAAATCACACTATTTCATGTGTTCACAGCAATACAACGGACACTAATTGTAAATATGATTGTGTGGTGACTATTTGCTGGGATCAAGGATCTTTCGAACCCAAATCTACTTCTTTTAATCTATTACAGCTAACATTATTATCGTAATACACCAGTTATTATTGTCTGGCGGATAAGTCCGAAAGTATTTTATTAAGTCCGTCCCCAGCCTCGACCGGTGCAGATGTACCGAAGAAATAGTCACGGCGGAATGCTTTTGAGTCGAATAATTGACAGAAGGGTCAACGGCTTTCAGCGGGATTATTCATAAAAATACTTCTCTTGGCGCTACGGTCGACAGTTACATAATCCAACTTTTACATAATCCGACTGTTTACAATATGCCTGTTATATAATCCGCTCGTTATATACTTCGAATATCGAATATCTTTACATAACAATAGACGACAATACATAAATTGACATGACGCGTCATAAAGTTGCCGGCGTCTCGGATAATGTTCGTTATCGGCTCGTGGGTGATTGATTGAATGACAAATTGCATAATTAATTGTTCAGAGCTAATAATTATTTATTGATACCTATTAATATACGTATGTACATATGTGTTAGTCGTCTCCGGTACGACCTCGCTGTAGTCGGCGGAAGCCCATGAAAAAGAATTCCGTATAGGTTCAAAACTACACTGCACTGTACACTGAAAGGAAACTGTAGTGGGATCATTCATACGTGAAAAACCATGCGTGAGTTAAATCGGCACAAATTTAATCTTGTATGTGTTTTTACATTTTTCTTCTTACGTACGTAGAAAATGTAGACACACTCTATACACGATGAAAATAAATATAAGATATTTGGACATTGTCGTAAAAAACAGAGTAGAGTCTGAATCAACGGTTTTAACAGCTTTAAACACTCCGCTAACCGAAGGTTAGTCACGTATATTACACGTGTGTTTTCAATGTAATTTTAATCAAAAACTGTAGCTAAACAGAAAATGTATATTATTTTGATAAATATGTCACAGTGTATTAAGTAAAATTGAGTTTTATTTAACATACGAGTAACTCTGACAAGGATCGCTATATTCTTATATTGTCTTTTACCTACCTACGACGTATCCTAACGTTACATAGACATATTATTCACACGTTTTCATTTACACCGACCTATTGATGTACACGTAGATGGATCATATAGCAAATGAATCCTTAGATAACGTTGTCCAGTGATTGATATATTGACTTGAATAATTCGCAGCCAATTAGCTCGGCTAATGGCGTGTACGAGGGCGAATCGATTTACTAATAATTGTTCTATGGCGTGAAAAAGCTTTAATATTAATTAAATCCTATTAAGGAAGTTAGACAGATTGGTATTACTGAGTAATGGATGTTTTAACGGGGGTTACATGCGTGTAGTTGTTGCACAATCTTTATTAAAAGGCCAATTTAATGGCTGTATATTTTCTATTACTGTTAGAATTTGTACCCGGTGTATGTACATTAACAACTAATATGAAATTAATTGAACAACGATTTCATTCTTGCATATGGTTATAATTGTTTGATATAAGTTAATTGAAAGTGAGTGATTGGTATCTATATATGACTTGTATCCGCTTCTATTTAGGTAGATATTCAAAACGAATTACCTACGTTTCGTTATACTATCGCGCCAGGTCCCTCACGGAGTATTCAGACAGAATTAAGCATCACTATTTTTATAGACGGTCCTAAAATATATTATGATTATTACATTATTATGCTAGGTTTCTTAGGGGCATGCAGAGACACATCGAGTGCCGAACATCGTTTGCCTTGAAGACACGACGTGCTCCTTTTAAATACGTCACTATCTTGATAAAATATATCTTGCTAATTATAAAATATACGAATACAATAGGAGTTATTGTAATTTAAAAACATTCAAACTTAAAGGTTATAGTTACTACTGATTAGATTTAAACTAGTAAGTATTAAAATATATAACTAATGGGCGCCGGTTGAACTGACGGTATGATAATACGTCTTACAGCTGGTGACAGTTTTATGACACTGGATATCAACGTCAAAGAACAATAGTGGTTCAGCCTTCGCGGAAGACATGAATATTTGGAGATAATGAGCGTTTTGACAGAATAAATAACAGAGAAAGTTGCTTAGGAAATATTACATTTGATGATCGCAACTTTTGTGGGATTGATTAAGTTTACATTCCCGGAAAGGTAATGACATAACAAATACATATTATAACAATTAAGGGCCGTACACAACGTGCCACATTTAGTTACATAAATATTGTTGATAGTAATAAACAGTATATTTGTAGAAATTCTAAGAAAAAGGTCAACAATGAGAATACATGTAGTTATATATCACATGTACTCGTATTTTATAATACACCGGTGTCTTAGAACTTCCTTACTTCTATAAATCTTGAACACATAGTCCTGACAAAGTGTACATTTTATTAACATATTTTATATATATAACTAAAAAAAATTTCATCTGTTTAATTATCACTTCTAAGTATAAAAACCATTACGAACAGTAATAATATGAGTTAAAAATTAAAACATATACATACATATTATACATAATTAGGCTATATGTAAGTTATGTAAGTATGTTAACATTAAGTAACTTAAACGTGCTCGACGATGTATTAATTTCGTCAAATAAAATTACAAATAACAGTTTTAAAGAAAATATTTTATACGTAAAGATACATATACACCACAATAAGACATAAACGCACGCGTGTTAACAAGTACTTCAGGTGCCGTGTTTCTAGTGTTCATCCAGTGTTGATTTTGTTGGAATTTGGTAGAAACGCAGCTTGAACGTAAAAGAAAAGAACACTATTCAGAATGCTTTACAAATCCAATTTCTAGAAAAGTAAAAAAGGGGAGAATAGATTGTAAAGAATTCTACGCGAACTATAATATCTCAGGTAACAGTCAGTGATACATGTACAACATCGCATCGATACCACAGAAAGACAAACTTCCATACACCAAAACTTACTACTGATAACTTACCAAAAACTTGCGCAAGGAAACGTGAGAATACCGTATTTTACAGTGCCAAAGTTAGATGGAGTTATAAAAAAGCCTTATAAAGGGTTTGTCGCTAAATCTCGCTCGGTATCTAGCACGGAGGCGTACGAGCCAATTCGCCCAGCGAGGCCAGCTATGAATAATTTCGTAGTGCCATGTCGCCCGTGCCAGCCAGTGACGGCCCGAGAGCCGGCGGGACGCCCCCTCGCTATAAATTTAGAAGGCCTAGACCGCTCCGGAACGTGTAACTGGTGTGGGGCATGCTAATCCGTGACGTCGGTGCTGTATTAAGATGGCTTTGTTGCATCTTCGATTAGTTCTGACGGTTATATTGAAGATGTTTTTGTCGATGCTGCTGTTTATAGAAATTAAGCTATGATTATATGTTGTGTCTGTCAGGTGACACATTAATAATGCTATAGCTCTTTTTACGTAACATTAATGGGTCTTGCCAGAAACTGGGCGGCGGTCTCAAGCCAGCCCCTACCACGCTGTAGCAGACTGGTGAGGTACGCTTACGTTAGATTATTTTTTGTTTCATCATGTCGTTTATTACGAGACTTTAAAATGTTCACCAAAATTAATGTCTATACTAAGTAAAATGATACACATATGCAAATGTATGTTTTTATGTACACGTTTGTGTATTGTATAAAAGGTAACGTTTTTAAATATACATATGTATATATGATAACTGTTTATTTTCACTTAATATTCACGGAATTCACGATAATATACAAAAACAAATGCAATTACTATTTCATGACTTCGGAAATAGTTTTATCGATTCTTTAAAAACACTTCGTCAAATGAAGTTAAAGAGATTCAAATGAGAGTATGACTAAGGCTATTACTAATTTGATTCAGTACTGAATGTCCATCATAAATTGAAAATTAATTATTGAGAGTTAGTTACGAACTCGGCCCCCGAATCAACGCGTGCAGAATAATTTGTTGAACGTTAGATATAATTTAGCAAATCTGATGAGTGTTTAAATATACACAACGATTATCAGGCTATACATATACATATATAGAAACTATTAGATTCTACTATTATCAGATTTTACACTATATCTAAATTAATAGATTATTTTTTCTATACTAAACATATATACAATGTGTATTCTAAGATTATAAGTTATATACATATAGAGGGAGTATAATAATTAGCAAAAATGTGCCACAAAATCCCCACTTATTTAATTAGAAATATTCACTTCTATGTAACCGCGGATTTCAGTTATAATCGTAAATCACTTATCATCAGACGTGACCTCTATAAAATGTCTGCCGAAAATTGTTTGTTTCGATGAACATCCCCAAACTGCGGATGCTGTGACTTTTATGGTGTCATAACAATTATTGTAACATATAAACATTGCCTTTTTACGTGCATAATAGATTAAGTAAGGTTCATTATAATGAATTAAAATTTTTTTCATGATGGAACCTAAGAACTACCTTCTGAGCTGCTAAACAGTAATTATTATTTATTGCGAAAAATAAAAAAAATATAACTAAAATTATTTAAAAAAAACTATTGTAGACTGACCCGCAAAGAAACCTGATCCTCCAAGTCAGTTTTCAAAAGCAGGAATGTATATATTTGCGACTCCTGGCAGACAAATCCAGTCCCTTCAACAGTTTTTACGAGCTTCGGTGAACACACGATGTTAATAGACATCTACGTGTTATTTTGTATAACATAGAAAGCGTCAGATAGTGTTACAATACTAATTCCTTTGAGAAAGTAAATTAAATATATTTTATGGATTTGCTAGTCTTACAATATTGTACGTGATCATACTAACGCGTTTAAAATAAGTGGTTTACGAATTATGATTTTGCTTTCAGCGGGACTATTTTTTTTATAAAAATTGGGCAAAAAAACATCAAGATAAACGTATTTCATAACAATTAAAATTGACCCTACGTTAAATCTCTTACTGAAATCGCCTTAGTTGCCGCGTCATTTCCGCCTCGCTCATTTAAGGGCTGACGGTCATTAAAACGGTTGGATTTGTAAACTTAAGGTACTTCGTCTATAGCAAGCGAGAAGCGAATGGAGAACTGTATACTAATAATGGCTATACTGCTATTAAAATTTATCCTTTATGGGCACTTAAAAATCTTCCACATAAAACACTACCTTTTATCAAACCTTTCGTAAGTATTTCTAAGTATATTACTTAGTCTTCGCCACGACCATGCTGTAATCAGCGGGACCTCAAGAAAAACAACCTTAGCTCAGCCATTGAGCAGTCCAAAAAATATATACGTGAGTTATGTTGGTAGTTACTGCCTAGCCCCGTAGTAGTAGTGGTAAGATATATCTGAAATAATTTCTCGCTTATCGCTTATCTATTAGTGGTCGAACAAGTCAGTAATAGGTCCCGCTAGCATAAGGGCCGGCGCACTCGGCACGATCATGAATACAATTACACGCACCGCCCGTTGTAGGATTAAATTTTCTGGCTCAATGAATCTCATTACATTTCACAGGCCGAAGTTAACGTCATTGTGGAATTATTCCTGCTATAATCTCTAATGATTCCGCTGGACGTGTGTTCGAAAATAAACTACGTACGTTGGAGCTTTTAATTCTGTGCAAATGGGGTTTCACCCCGTTAATTTGTTAGTGCTTGTGGCAAAAACTGTAATGGTTGCAAATGATTATACCGTTTGCCTGTATTTACGAGTATGTTAAAATGTACACAATATTAGCATATAGAGCTTAAAACAAAGTGTTAATAGTGCTAGTAGCAAAATATATTGAAAAAAAAGCCTCTTTTAATCACAAACAAAATATATAAACACAAAGTCACAAAGCTAAGGAGAATTTATGAAACAAAAAAAATTGAACAAAATACATGTTTGAAACGTTTGAAAGAAGGCCACACGTTGCCGAACTTTCAAAAGAATTTTGTATTAACGTAGAACGCTTAAAGCAAACTTTCATCATGGTATTTTTATTAAAACACGTAGAAGCAGATATTTTTTCCGAGCTAACTTTCATATTTGCTTTATATTTAACAGCACACATCACGTATTCTCGTTGTTATACATTTGTTCGGACGCTGACAGAATCTTCATGTCAAAATTCGAATGTACTATTTTTGTAGAACATTTTCAAGTAATCTATCAGTCGAAGTGCTTTTTTTATTTAACGGGATGTCAATGCTAAAGTATACATATGTAGGTACATATAAGGGAACTTGATGTTCTATGTAATAACTTCTTGTAATAGCTTCTTGTAATAGCAATACGTTCCTTTTGCCCATATGTAATTAAATATGTACACATTTCTGTTAAAGATATGTCTTTCAATAATGTAATAGACACCTAAGAAGAGATCTTTTGAAACTTGTCTCGATTTTCATTAAATGTTATTTCTTAATAAACGACGTCTTGGATAATAACATAATATACGAATAGTAATTCGATGTATTCAACCCAACGCTATTTATTCCCTCAGGACTGTCATACAAACTGCAGTTAATCTCATCAAGCAATATTCGGGACGGGATCCAATTAACCATGTGCTGTGAACTTCCCAGTCCCAAATGCCTTCATATCTAATATCCGTTACAGTGATTCAATAGAACGTATGATATTTCTTGATACAGTTACATATGAAGTAAGGTGCGATTTACGAAATATTGGTACTTGGCCAAAACCTTATAATTATTAGTAATTAGTGAACGTGGGGGTATACTACACTCCTTTGCTTACCTCTTCGGGATTACAAGCGTGATGTTACGTAGATATTAGTTTCAGCTATCTATGCTCATTGGTTTTTGTGGTCGGGTGTGGGCTTTTCTAGAACTTCATCTTTTTTCTAGAACTTCATCTTTTTTCTAGAACTTCATCTTTTTTCTAGAACTTCATATTTTTTCTAGAAGTTCATTCTTCAATTTCGACACACTTTTCCAGTGTGGACTTGTGTTATAGATGTGCGCTGAAATCCTCTTCCAGAAGCCTTTTAACTACCCTAAATGGTCATTTTAGAAAAATAGAATACATATGGATACATGATGAATACATATAATGGAGTATGTAGAAACATACTATAAATGTACGCGCTTATTATAAATATAAAAATATTTGCATTTAGATTGACACATCGGAGCATATTGTGTATCATTTTATAGACATAAGTCTTTATTTATATATTCTTCCTATCTATACACCTACCAGAAATTAGCTCCATCTATATTTTGAACACTACTGAATTACCACACAATTTCCGGTCAATTTGGCTTAACATTATATTAACATCGGCTTTAAATCTAATACATATGTTGTTTAAAGTAAACAAACTTGAACCAAGTACAATAAAGTTTGTTAAATCTATAAACAAAACGTGCGTAAATTAATCGGTTTTAATTTTGCGACGAAAATTTATTGAAATTGGAATGACAATCAGCGGCAGTACAATCAGTATCTATATAAACGTACCCTTATTGGCAGCGAGCTAAGTAATCCTATAAACTTGGTAAGCTCTATCGTTAATTACGTTAGCAAACGTGGATACAGTCGATCCATTACACTAAACGCCATAAAAGCCATGCTCGTGTAGTTCTCTATCAGTGTGTTATAATTAAACAAATAGCTCTACCAAAGCTAAAGCGATAAAAATAGACTCGTAGACTCACCCAGTCAGCTCTACGAAAACTAGACCAGTAGAATCGTACAGTTTTGCAGTCACTTCTGAAAAAACTATATCGGTAGAGTCGTAGAGTCCTGAATGTTTCCTAAAATCACGTCGGCTTGTCTATAATCATAATCTCACCGGATAATAAGTGAGTTATGGTGCAGAATGTAGCACGTCAGTTCTGTAAGGACAGAGATATTTGGGAATCGATGCTCCCTGTGTATCCCTTGCGGGACCTAGCTGATCATTTTATAGTCATAATAGCTTTACCATGTCTGACGAGAAAATATCTAGGTTTATCAATTTTGTTTACCAGTAGAAGTAAGTATTTCATACGCGAAAAATCTTAGTAATGTCATTACGTTATATTTTCATTCTGTGGTACTCATACTGCACACTGCCGTCGAGTGAAAATCTACCGTTTTTGGCCTTCAGTCCGTTGCGTGATATTTGAAACTGTTGAAGGTCGTAATGGCATCTGGACACATGACAATAACAGACAACTTGTTTAAATAGTTATATAGGTTATCTGGTTAGCATGTTATTGGCAATAAAAAGCAGTGGTAGCCTAGTGATTAAGAATTCAGCCTCTCATTCCGGGGGTCCTGGGTTCAAATCCATGGCG
>DWME01009322.1:0-11000 GCA_018244795.1 Parelbella ahira ahira | reverse complement strand
TCACTACTCGAAATTCTGAATTAGAAAAACCTAATAGTACTGGACCCGGAATTTGAGCCCAGGACCTCCCTATCGGCAGTCGCGTTTGCAACCACTCGACCAACGCGAAAGTAACGATTTCCTATATTGTATCGACAGCAATTAAAGTGACGTGTTCCAGGAATCTCACTAATTCGCTTCTTATTGAGGACATTCTGGGAATTGTAGATACGTTGATGTTTCATTGGTTTCAATTATCGAAGACTTGTCGAATGGAACACAATTGAGTTAATAATACAGGACTCAATTGGGGAACACAAAATAACCTTTGATCAAGGTAAGTATACTTTGTCGACATCAAATCAAATGTTTACATACATACATTACCCGTTTTACTTAATAATTTTCCAGTCATAATCGACAAACCATTTGTCAGTTCACTGTTGGACACGGGTCTACTCGCAGAATAAGGGTTAAGGGTTGGGTTGCCATGCTGAGCAAGTTCGGATTCTTAGAGCTCTCACACCTAAGAAAACAATATGTAGAGTTCTAAGATATGTGGACTGTAAAAGGTCGTTTAATACAAATCCAAATAGAGCTACTAAATTTTCGTTATTTTTAAAAGTGAAATGAACGAGTATGACCATAAACTCAGTTTATTGAACGCGTGTTAAATTCAGGACACATTTAATACACCGCTCGTAAAATACAAAAGGAGCGAAATGGATTAATTAAAAAGAATTGGCACTAAGCACGCTCCCACAATTCAATTTCCATGTAAGTGTTCAGCGAGTGTCGATCGCTAGCGCTAACCGCGCAATTTGAAAGTAAAATTTAATACTTGTAAACACACGGTTCGTTATTTCACACGTGCCTGCGTTTCCACTGCATTCGGATTATTGAGCCTTTACAACTGCCTGTATTAAGCTCACCAACTTTTTCATAGTGAGACCTAAACGTAACTGGTGAAATATGGGATTGTACTACACTCCTCTGTCTACCTCTTCGGGGACTACAGGCTACGGTTACAATTGCTTATATTTCACCCATAAATCAGTGTAATTTTGTGTTTTATAAGTGACGGAAGTAAGTTATATATATTATTTACAGATGCGTCGTCTGATGTTTCGGGCTCTATTAATTGATGTTTGAATGTTGTGTCTATGAGAAATGATATGCAATCTGAATAAAAATGTTCCACAAATAACTTCATTCCACCATACATACGTATAGTCACGCCATTTCCCATGGAAATAGACAGGACTAAGGAATCATTCCGACGATGGACATGTCAAACTTTATTCGCCTCTTCTACGTTCACAAAAATCAAAGACGCTCATCTACATGTAAAAGATACTTTTGTAGCTTTTGTCTTTTTAATTTTTCTAAAATACAGCTGCAATTAAGTACACAATGGAGGCTTGTATGTTTTCAGTGGCAGCAGAAACCTATCTAGATACCTCACCGCAGCAGTTTTAAAATATTAATTAGGCGACATTACGTCCCTGTGTAACCTAATATACAATTTATTCGAATCGTGTTCCCCGATCCCGGCAGGTAATTAAGGCCGCTCCACATTTATCTGCTTGCCTTCGCGTTTTCACGTAATAATATTATATATGAAAATTAGGTAGCTGTCTCATAGAGGAATTCATTCGCAGTATATACATATGTATATACATATATGGTGATACTGAAAGCTTTTGTTGAAGAAATATTTCATATAATTGCAATGATTGCGAACCAATTAGATGGGAAAATTTAAAAAGTTAAGGGATGACTAGGTTTTTTTTATATATTGCCTTTAACAGCGCACTGCTGTTGATCTGAAGTACAAAATGATTTCGCTCGTTCAAGTGAGATTCTGGGGTCCAGTGATATTCAAAGGAATTCACTGGGATTCAGTTTGCTCAACATTACAATACTATACAATACTAACATAAAGCACCACTTACTAAACTTACGTCAATGTTTAATTACATATTATTCGTCCATCGCATACGATACGACTAGAACCTAACCACACTCGTAGCTCTGAAATAAAAAGACTCAATAAACTTTCAAGCTTTGCATAAAGGGATTTTATTTTCATTACGCAGTTCGTGTAATTCATTTTCGTATGCTTTTCGACGGTCGGCGTCATTATATACGAGTACAATCGTATGAAAATTAATATTCAATGTATGTACACCTGTTTTTACCCTCGTCGACATTATAAGTACATTTAAAAAAAATGTAGCAATTATCATCGTTTTTAAAAATTGAGGACATAATTGAAAAGGTTTATTGTAGGAGTTTATGGTCAAAATGTTCATTAAAATATGTGTTCATTTGTTGAGGGCGAATCTTTATTGTTTGTTGTTAAGAGATAACAATGCCGGAGCTGAACAGTTTTGAACCGCTGAGAAGCCTTCGATAATAAATCCGTCACCCTTCTACGAGGTAGACTGGCGACCTGACGAAGACAAAGGGTCACAGGTGGGTTCGAAAGGTCCACGTCCATGTTTCATGATGTTTTTTTTTAAATATAAATAGGTACTTCCATTGTCACGACAATTTTTTTCTTATTTGTTTGTTTCTCAGTTACGAAAACCTTCGCCTTGGAATTTATTTTCAGTATTTTGGCTTAAGGTTGTATAACAACGTATGTTAAAAGTATACATTTTACTCCATAAATATGTACTAAATTGTGTTTGATTAATAGATAATAATTAAATGAGAATTACATTACTACAATTATTACTAATTATTATTAATCATCATTGCTTACGTATGAATATATGTATGTAAGTACAATAATTATTGAAAATACTTTAATTGGCAGCATTATAAATTATAATTTCTTATTAAATATTTTGCAGATAGAATTTAACATTGGTACTGATTTATTGTAATATCATAATGAATTCCATTATCGCAGTAAAATTTAACCGAAGCGAAACTAATTATATTGAGATAATACGCTGTTTAATATTGTTTCGGTTATATTTTACATACTGGTTACCGGCTTGATATAATGAAAACAAGGATGAGTATTTGGGGATTACTAAAACATCAAACGCCTTAATCGTAGTAGGTACTTTTAATTGAGAGTTTTCTACATTTTTTTTTTCATTAAGTAAGTATTGTTAAATGACAAAGCTATTAAACTTTACTCAAAATTTACAGATTCGTACCTATAGCTTATTCATTAATGAAAAAAAAATATTTTATTACAAAATAATGTTTACTATTTAAACATATTATATTAGAAAAAAATAACCAGTATTTACGTGATACATATTAAGATTACAAATGAAAGCTTTAAAGAAGATAGATTACTACTCTTTGTAATGTACCTATTGTTAATATTTAAGTCTCATTGTTGAGATATAAATTCAGTATGAAGCAAAATTACAAAAAAGTCACATTAAACATTACAAAAGTCTCAGTCTTTGCTGACGCTCTTCAAAGATGTCAAACGAATTTCGACACGGCTCATATCCCGAAATTTCATTTCTTAATCGCCCTCTCGTACAAGGCTGAATTACCCCAATTTCCGTCAACTTCACCCTTTTAAAAGTACTTTTGTGAATCGCGAAATTTCGTTAGGCCTCTTAGGGCGGCTTTAGACGCACGACACAATGTGATACGCAGGGACGGTTAGGATTCAGTTGAACATAACCGAAAGTATTTTCATGGTGTTTATTTAGAGTATGTATGTATTTTTGTGGGCTATTCAAGCCCGCTGATGGTCCCAGGCTTCCCACTGTAGGCGCTATTAGAACTGAACTTCCACCATTGGCCAATTAGTTGTATGTTGCCTTGCCGAAATTTGAAGCAATGGTTTTCAAGTCCGTATATAAATCCTTCCCGTATAAAAATATAAATTCGATTAGCTGCTTATGTGTTTTAAAAGATATACAATATCGTCAACAAAAACACATGCGTGTCGCAACACTCTCAAATACGTTATGAAAGTCTCACCGTGTGTAAAAACCCTAAATCTTCCAGCTCAGTTTCTAAGTGACTTTGTGGATGTCATGATCACCCATCTATGAATATAATTGGCTCAACAAAGATGCTGGCCTTCTTGTTAGTTTAAGAGAAAAGTTTCGCCTTTGATGTTCATGCAGAGGTTAACTTTTCATGTCATTCCCTCCCATATTTCGATAGATGTAAGGACGAGATTGGTTTGTATTGTTGCGCATCTGGCTTATGTAAGGCAAGTAGTGTTACATTTTCGGTTGAAACGGGAACGTTGCTTTGGTTTTGAAACCGTGCGACTTCGTTAGGAGCGGCGGCGAAGTATTTAAGTAATTGAAGCTATACATTAATAGATTCGGGTGTCTACATTGCCTTGATTCAAATAACCGTTTTAGGACTGTATGCAAGGAATGACTACAAATAAGATGATCATGCATTCCATTATAATTGGTACCGATTCTATTATGTTATGTATTAATTACTAATATACTTATTGCAATCCTAGGTCTTGGAGTATGGACGGTCGGTGCTACTGAATGAAAGAACACTATCTTGCACCGTATTTGTTCATATATGCAAAATAGCTTTGAATTAATCGATTCTGTTGCTGTAAAGCAGCTACAGTATCGTTCTGAACAAGGTGTCGTTAGTCCAAAGATAAAAGAATATGAAGGTGTTAGTTACATTAATATATTTTTGTAAGAATATTATCCGTAATTGGTATGAACATAACGGAAATATTTATACTAAAAAGTTACGACCTACAACTACAGGTTCATGTACGCCATTCACATTATGTATATTACATTTTATAGATCATTAATTTTAATTCTTAAGCCATAAAACAACACGTGTTTTACAATTTTTTCCAACCAATTATTTTTACGATAAATAGAGCGATATCTATTCTAAAGGCCACCACCAGAACAACACCACTTGATATTTTTTCCCGTACCAATAGACTCCCGGTTCTAGTACAGAAAAAAGTCAATGGTTAATGCTGATGTAACTACAATGGTGGCTATTGAAACGCGTCGTGTTAGTTATGATAAGGGTGAACATGCGGGCGACATCGCAACACAAGTCTGAAGATAATATGTCACAGCTGTGGCCACAGTGGCGTGGAGAACTATTTATAGAATAATAGACTTTGATGACATATTAATAGAAATGTATATCGAAAAAATATACATTGAAAAAATTCGTACATATCTTATAAACAAAATATGTAGGTATAACCGCTTATAAAAAGGTAATAAGAACTAAATACAAAATGACTTGTTTTAAGGGTTTTAATAAGATACTTTATAGGTTTTGGAAAAAAATGTGTAATAATATTGTCTTACATACTCAGGATTAAAATTGTTAAGATGAATTTTATCACCCAGACAACATTTTCATAAAAAAAATTTTTTAAAAGCCCTCAGATCTCATAATCATTGGTCATTGAGCACCTACTGTCACAGTATTACCAGTCGGTTACGCTACTGATCAGGATCTGTAGATCGTCTTTTGGGACGAATACACGACTGGAAATACCGGGCAGCCCCCCTCAGATTTGAGTGTCATCATTGGGCCCATTTTTCGAAATTTTGATTTTGAGAACATGCAATTGGTTCAATAATATAACATGATTTTTAAAATCAAACGGAAGAATAAGCATCAGAACATTGCAATTACTTATAATAACACCTTTACAAAACGGCTTGGAACCCCAGTAATCAGTTGTCGATAGCTTGTATATATACAAAGAATGTAAAAAACTTCAATAGCGTGATTCAGGTTCAATACAATCTAAGCAACTGACCGATTAGCGCCATCTAGCGACGATATACTCAAATTAAATATGATTGAATCAGCCAATGCACTTATATTCGATAATTATGTTATTTAGTAGAAAACATTAAATCAGAATATACGTTGAAGCCAAAAGATATTGTTTCTTTTTTTTATTAGTTATATTTTGTACTATATTTAAGGTATAAAAATTGTATACAGAGTAAAAAGTAAGATCGCATTAAATAAAGGTTGAGTAACTTGCTAAGCTCAGCTTTTGTTTAAAAGTTCCGTCGCGTGATATCAAGATTTAAAACTTCAACCATTTAACTTTGATCTCTAAAATTACATAGCTTTCCGTTTCAGTCATGTGTTTAGTTGAAAGTGGAAAGGGGGTTGGCAGTTCATCTTATGCTGGGCAATTTAGATAGTGGGTGAGCGAGCATACGTTAGTGAGATTCCAAGTACCCGCAAAGTAAATGTATTTAGTAGTAACCACATGTATGAACAATTTTGAGGTGTTTATATGTGTTACTATAATTAACAGGGTTGATTAACGATTTGTGTTCTTCATGATCGTCATCATCACCATTATAAGTTTGTAGCTGTCCTCTGCTGGGTACAGATGTTTCCTAAAGAACGTCAATCTGTCCTGTTCTTAGCTTGCGGCATTCTGTTTCTTACAAATAAAGATACACATCAAAATCATCGACGTGCATACCTGTATTAAGAGAGTGATAAATATGGAAGAATCACGGCAGGTCTGCAAGGTAATCACTTCCTATCCCTTAACTGATGCAACGACGATAGATAAGAATCAGATATTAATTATAGTCTTTTTTAGTGAAACTTTGACATGCTGTATTGTTATAACTGTTCTTGTATTGTTATAACTGTTCTTGTACTGTTGTCTAGGCCTTTGGTTCTTAAATCACCGTATCTATATTATGCCTGCAGAGTTTCCAAGTAATCATACTGCCGCAATGTAAATAAGAAAGTTTCGTCAAATTTAGGCAGCAAGAAAAAAAGGCAAATTTATAGGATTACATACAACCATATTTCTGTTTTATTTGTTACCTATATGTTGACTACAAAATATTTCATAGTTGTTATTTACGACATGTCATAAAATTTATGAATGTACAGAAACACGACATCAAACTGAATAAACACTGGCGGAAATTAATCTCAATTCAATTTTGTTTCAAAAAAAAAAAAATATTTAACGTTCCATTCAGTTTACTGATCGCGACATGTGACGTCACGTCCTTTTATCTCTAGATTGAATTATCGACAACAATATTACAAAATCTCATAGCTTTTCAAACATTACTCGTAGTAGCTACTAGATACACATTTATCTAATTTCATAGACACAATCATTTGGTATGACTAAAGCGTTTAAATACTTGTAACTCTTGGATACGTTTATCTTCACATTCAAATCCGATGACAGATCTGAAGATTTTAAGCTCACTTACACACCACTTCAGATCTGTACGAGTGGAAGAATTAAATATTATCAGACCCTGATCAGAAATGATAAATATATAACGGGTTACAATCATAGACACGTATGTATGTAAAATTTGTATAACCAACAAATTATATCGAGATTTTAAAAAAAGGAGTACCCAATTTTTTTTTAATTTGTCTTTCTTTATAACAGTCACATAAACGTGCTTATTTCTTTCAGCCTATAAATAATAAATATGTACCTATATATTTAAGAAAAACGCATATACAAATTTATAATCACCCTATTCATATCAATACTGAGAAAATTGAGATAATGAGTAGTTGCTTCATACGTAATATTGGCAGCATAAACGTTTTTGTAACGTGCTAATTCAGACTTAACATCGATATACAAGAACTTATCGGGTATGGAGTCATTAAAGTCGCTATAATTAGTAATAGACTCATCAATCAAAAGATATGTGTGCAAAATTGTAGGTAATATAACTAAATATGGTACCTACGTTGCGAAATCCAAAATTATAGCCCTACACTGAGCCGCGGCCATCAAACTAGTGTCATACGAAAATACATGGCAGCCCTTGTGCCCGTAATGGTACATTTAATTACATGAAAATGTATACAAAAGTGAAACAAAAAACACCTTTCTGATTGCTGGGTAGACGCAAATCGAATTTTAATTACAGTCATCATAATTTCAAGTCGGATTTGATATGCTGTGATAATTTGGTAGAAAAAAAATGTAAAAATAAAACGGAAGTCATAAATTGAATAGCGTACGTGTGAACTAAGCGCACAGGTGCTTTATTTTTCAAGGGTTAACGACCACAACCCTACCCTCAGATGTGTTTAAATATTTTTTTTTTAATTTGTAATTGCTTTGTACTGACTGACTTTGTTTCCTACGTACGTGTACTTTATTATGGACATTTTTTGAAGTTTATGAGTTCGCTAATATTTAGCTCATTTGAATACTTAAGTTATTGAACTATATATTCATGTTATATTAGTTATTATATTGCATAATTAAACTAAAAATATTTGACTATTTTGTACAATCGAGAGTTAAATCAATTCATAATCTCTTAAATATATCTAATTATAAGGCGATGCCAAAATATTATAATTAATAAGCTTCAAACATATAAAATTGAAGGTTCTAAGCCACGGTATACAAGAGAAACAGCCGAAACTTAATATTATACGAATTAGTACTCTGAAACACCCACTCAAATAAACTAGAAACGGTATAGAACAGAAAGCTATCGCTGGAATAAACTTACTAAGCGAACTATAAACTCTACAGAGCATAAAATCGCTTGTTACCCCCACCTAAATGTGTAGAGTCCTCGACTCGTACATACGGGCAGAAAAGTGCTTATGAAGCCTTAACGAGTACGGCACATGTGACGATACGGGCGCCCTCTATTCCAAACAATACCTTCATTATACGGCCTATTAAAACACAAGATTGAACTTTATTACAAGAGCGAAAGTTTCAAACTTCAACAATAGTGACCTAACAAAAGGGAAGTTAACAAAGAAAATCAACAGATGTCTCTCTGATAAAGATGGGGACATCTCGAATGAAGGATTCATTATGAAAATAAAGGGTCAAGTCGGGTACCGGAGCGATAATGTTCTGGTTGCGGGTACGAGGGTCACGATGTTGGAAAAACGGTCTGGTTGGGATGTTTCCGCTTACCGAGGACTCGGTTACTGAGACCTCGTTGATGTTAATGAGGATTAGAAATGATACCGGCACACTTACAAATTTTAATAAATAAATAACGACTTTAAAACATTACAAAATCATTCATTGCAAGCTATTGTTTCTCTGGTGTTGTTTGACCACAACTATGTCAACGAAGATAATAAAATTTAGTTTATTTTTATTCAAGGCAAACTGCTCTGCGACAGTAATTAAAAGCACGATTTTATTATATAATTATTGTTCAGCAACAATAATACTTGCAAATCCTCAATCCCCTATTCGTTTACACAAACAATTTGAACTTCTTCAATTACTGTTATATCTAATGTAAATACGTACACAGCCAAACACAAACGGACCGCTAGTGGACAGGACAGACAAGCGTTATTAATTTACCCCTGAATTTAGATTGGCTGATTAATTTGGAAACGTGTACCTAAGCTCGTCGTCTATTCTATAACAATACCAAATATAACTTAGAATTGTCGCTGCCAATGGAACGGACGCGACACGGAAGTTTCTAGATATAATACACATCTTCCTTGTTCATAAATGGTCAATGTCACCGCCTTAGTTGTTGACTAAGGCAGTGACATATTATAAATGCGCTAATCGCGAAAGAGCCGAGATGTTAAGGGTCAGTTTACATATGTATATAATACTGTCCTTTTCCTATGACAATTTAAATTACGAATACGTTTCAACTTCGCCATAAAATCAGTTGTAATGTTGCCTAACGTCAAGTTAGAAGCTTTTTTATACAAGACAGATTTTTGTACGACATTATGTTTGGAAAGTACTTTTATTTCAAAGAAATGAACTCAACTAATTTTGAGTTTGGGATTTTCGGGTGGCATTCCAAAGAAAAAGAGAGTTATTAATAAAATAAAAAATAAAACAAAGTCGCATAAATATTTTAGGTTTTACTTATGTTAAGACATTTTATTTTCATAATGTCAATTACTGTCAGTGAACATTGACTATGTCGGCAAGAAAATAAAAATAAATAAATGAGTACCATTTTACTATCAATTGCTGATCACGGATTTCATTCTCATTCATACTTAATCTTATCCAGTTAAATAAATGGCGATACGGGTTATCGGGCAGCCCGTGTGCAGGAAGTTTTTGAATCGCCCAAAAGACATTTGACCTCGGCCAGTAATAAAAACGGGGACCGAGTAACGTGCTCTCTGAAGCATGGAGACACTCACGAAAACGCTATTTACGGTCACACTAAACGCTAGTCGCTATAAGATAAGATAAATTTATATCCCACCGCTACCAGTGTTTGACGGCGATGTGCTATTTGAATGTTGTCGATAATTCTATCTCTCTATAGATAAACGCACGTCGGGTGACACGGGGATGACTAAACTGATTGAATCGTTAAATGCATTTCGTTACGTGTTCGCGTTTTAATGTAACTACAAATTTATTACCGGTTACAGGTTTATTAATTTCATTCGAAAAAGTAGTACCGTATAAAATTTTTTAAGTTGACGTACAGGAAGATAAGATGTAAAAAGAATTTACAATTCAAATAGGAATGAAACTTATGATCTTTTGAAATTAGTTTCCATAAAAATGAACTAGTAACTCTGTAGGGATACCAAAATTCACGCCTCAATATCCTAAAATATCCTCACGCCAAGTCTTTTTACGTGATAGGTAGAGAGCAGAAATTTCTTAGCTGCATCTTTTGAAAATTTATTGTGTTCTTTATACCGCTGCCTCTCGTTGGGTTTCATCAAAATCAATCAAATTGCTGATAACAAAGTTGGGCAATTACTTTTAAGGAGCAAACCAAGCTGAAGAGGCACGGGCCTAAGGTGCATAGACGATTCGGAACATCGCAATGCGGGATGCATTCGCAAGTGAACTTTATCTGCATTGGGAACAGTTTAACTGCACTAAATTACAGTGTAGCTACGTGCTTTGAATATGTGCCATTACGACCGCACTTCATATCAGTTCTGAAAAATTGGCACATACCCTAACATGGAATTATAATAATAATAATAATAATCGACCCATTGTCATTCCACTGTTGGAATATGGGTCTCCTCTCATATTGAGAGGGTTA